>SJYQ01104787.1:1015825-1092712 GCA_006410935.1 Redunca redunca
ATATTTACTGATTTCTTTCTATAACCGAGTCACTCTGCTAAAGCTCTGAAGATTCAGAGATGAGTGAGATAAATTCTCTGTCCTAAAAGACTTCATTGTCAAATCAAAATGACAGGAATATGGATACATTGCCACACAAGAAGTTAGAGAAGGTTTATTGGTTTCAATAACTCTATGGATAACTGAAAAATGTTTTACCCAGAAAGATGAAATTCAAGGTGTTTACTGAAAGATACAGAATGAAGACAGTGAGAAAAGCATTCTAGGAAGAGGAAAAAAGTAATACCTGCAAAGGAACCTCACAGTTATGGTGGGAATTTCAGTATGGTGAAACTTGGAGTCTATGTGGATGTGAAGGAAGAGAGGTAATAAATTAGAAAGATGTGATGAGGCCAGATGGCAGTGAGCTTTGAATGCAAAGGGAAGGAATCTAAAATTTCTAATCTTGTAGAAAATAGTAAACCAAGGTATATGATTATATTTTTGTTTTTTAAACAGTCTTGTGGTTTGAAATGCTTCCTTGTTATTATTTCTAAGATGGTTTACTCCGTCACCATGGAAAAAATATATTTACTGGCTAAAAGGAAAAACAAGAGGGAATATTAACGAAGATTTTATAAGCTTCTGGTGATGGTTTAGTTGCTAAGTCATAGCCAGCTCTTGCAGCCCATGGAGCCTGCCAGGCTCCTCTGACCATGAGACATCCCAAGCAAGAACACTAGAGTGGGTTGCCATTTCCTTCTCCAATAATTGTCTAGCCTCCCCAAATAATTTTTAAAAAAAACCCTGATTTTAAGCATAATGATAAAATGAAGAAAAAAGATTAGATACAATAAACATTTTTGAGTTAGTATTAATAAATGTTAGTGAGCTTTTGAATGTGGTGAGACAGAGAGAGGGAATCTTTAAGGGTGGCACTGAATGTTCAGGTTTAGAAGATTGGATGGATGATAATACCATTATGGTTAATACTGGATATATGAAAAAAATAAATTCTAAATTTGAAATACTTGAAAGGAATCCTAGTAGAGGTCTCCAGAGATTAGCATTGTGAGTGCGGAACTCAAAAGAGTTGTGACTATTCGTTATCATTTGTGCCTTTTGAGGCAGGCAGTTCTACCAGAGGACAGAGTGTTTATTTAGCAGTTGAGAACCTTGCCCCCAAACCCCCAGTCGAAGGGAAGGGATGAAAGTATGGAAGAGTCCCACAGCTAGAAACTTGGTAAACTAGCTCACACTTAAAAGATGAGTAGAATGGAAGTCTTTCCTGGTGGCTCAGTGGTAAAGAACTTGCCTGTCAATGCAGGAGGTGCAGATCAGGAAAACCCCCTGGAAAAAGAAATGGCAACCCACCCCAGTATGCTTGTTTGGGAAATCCCATGGACAGAGGAGCCTGGGGGGCTACAAACCATGGATTCTCAAAAGAGTCAGACACAACTTATCAAGTAAACAACAATAATGACAGAATGGAAGGGTCTGTCAAGGGAGACCGAATGAATTCAGTGAAGACTTGGGGGAAGAATGGGTTTTGAGCAGAAGGGAATCTTATTGATGCCAGATTCCACTAAGCTGCCAATCAGTCTGGAGATTAAGCATCAGCCTTTGATTAGGAATAATGAAGTTTATGGACATCTCAAAAGATTGAATTAGCAGGAATGTAAGTCATGAGGGGTGGAATAATAAATAGAACTTGAGAAAGTGAGTCAGTAAAGGCAAGCCACCTACATTTTCTACACATTTGGTATTGAAAGAAAGGAGGAAAATAGAATGGTAGCTACCAGTACTGGTGGGATCAAAGGAAGGCTCTTGAAAAAGTAAGTGATTTGAGAACATTTTTTGGGGAGTGATGTTTGTAATGAAAGAGAAACAGAACAGAAGCAGATTACCTGATGGAGCAACTCCTGGTGGAGATGGACAAGGATACAGTCCACCTGGAAAAGGGATCTTGGAAAAAGAGCCTCTCTCCTCCCAGAGAGGAAGGAAGAAGCTTAATACAATTGTCAGATGGTAAAAGGAAGAGGTTTCTACCTCTTTGGGTCTTTCATTCTTTAGAAGGTAGGAAGCAAGGTAGTCAGCTGACAGCTGGCAAGAGACGAAGAGTAGTAAAGACACATCACAGCCTGCCTGGAGGACTAGGACAGAGAGATGAATGAGTGGAAGCAAAGGAGCTTTAAAGTTATCCCTTGCAGTGTCATCAACCTGCCCAGTAGTGTAAGTTTTCTGAGTATCATTGAATAGCATTGGAGCAGGAATAGAGTAGAACTATTAGTTAAATTATCCTAAGTGAGAAATTGATCCAGGGGCATGAGAAGGACAGTAAGGCAAAATATTGAAGTCTGAAAGTGGTCATGTAATTATATGGGGAGGGAGAGACTAAATAATCAAGATTTGTAACATTGTTTCTATTTTGCTTCTATCTTGGCGCTTTTAGGCAGAAAAACTTAATTTATTCTAAGTCAGCTCTAAAAGAAGACAAATATTTAGACAGGAATCAGCTTGCCTTCCCTTCTAGATTCATCATTGTGTAAGGCAGCATAAGTGGAGGAAACCTACACTCATTGGCTTAGTTTTCTTGAGTTTTTGTAGTAAAATGGGTTCTCAGAAAGTTCATCATTTGAATAGGATTTTAACCAGGAGACCGTCATTACTTTGTCTCAGCAGCTATCTTTGTAATTGCCTGAATTCACACTTGCATTCTGGTTAGTAAGGGATAATAAAGATAAACCTTTAAGAAGGGATAATTATAAATTTATTTAGAATAAGTCCATTATAGGAATACAGCTTTTATAGGAATAGAGTTGTAAGAGGTGTAGGAATAGAGTTTCTTCTTCTTAAGTCAAACCTTTAATTTCCTGTCTCAGAAATTTGTTGAAGTCTGCCTTCAAATAGAAAAAGCTTTGTCATTTATACATTCTCTGGGGTGTGGCAAAGTGGACTACATACTGTACTTGCTGGTCTGATTCTGCTCTCAACCACTTAAATCCAAATATGTCACTTTCTATCTTAGGGGTACAAGGTAATTAGCATAAAAATAACTGCTTTTCTCCAAGGTTCAGGCTGAGAGTCTGCAATTTCGGAGAAATCATCTAAAATAAAATCCTCTTAGATATTCAATTAAGATGGTTTCTCTCAGTACCTTTCCCTTTCTCCTGCCTCCCCCTTTACTGAATGAGGGCAGAATATTCCAGAAGCAAATACAGGTTGAATCAAACCTTCTTCCTTACCCATCACTCCAATCCCCAGCACAAGTAAGTGCCCAGGCTTGATGCAGGTGCCTCTCCTCCTTGTTCTTAGTGCGGTGTGATTCATTTACTCATTCCTCTATCATCAGATATCTCTTAGAGTGCCTACTGTGTGATGGTCATGTTTCTAGGTACTGATGACATCTGTGAACGTAAACGATTCTTTGTAATGCTATTTTTACCCCCACTGTGTTGAAAGTTTACGTTCATATTTATGTCTTACCCACTAGACTGAACCTACCTGAAGGGAAGGGATTAAACCTTATTTCTTCAAATCCCCTTAATCTAGCACAGTGTTTGACATGTGGTGGGTGACCAGAGCTCTGTTGAGTACAATAATTATATTGTGATTAGCTCAGCTGACATGAGCTTATTTACACTCTGAGACTTATGATGGAGGAAGCATATTTATAGAAGACTTGGATTAACTGTCTAGTAAGACATAGTGATCTGCCATGTTAGAATCAAAGACATACATTTAATTAATTTGATTTGTTTGGTGGCATCAGAAATGAAGCAGCTTCATAATTTTGATGAAAGTTGCAGTTGAACTATGAGAAATATTTTCTGAGAGTGACAACAAAATATGGAAGCATTAGAAAATCCTATTTGTGAAAACCAGAGAGGGGCAAGTTAAACTCTGAGAGAAAATAAAACCTTTGATTTTCATCCTTGCCATCTAATAGGTGATTTCTATGAGTCACTTATTCATTTTGTAATTGAAAAAGTCATAAATATGAATTGAATATCCACAAAATCTGTTGGAAATGAAGATGAAGCCATCATGTACTTTCATTTTCTAAGAAATTGAATTTTCAAGATAGTTGAAAGGCTTGGTATATTGTACAGTCATAATGCCATGATTCAAACAAGTGCCTGTCTAGTTTGTCTCAATAGAGTCCTAACCTATCTAAGGGGAATATTTTTACTAAATTGTCATTTTTTGAATTATTTGGTCGAAATCACCTTGATCTTTTGTCACTTAGGGAGTTACCAAAAACCTGGTAAATGATGAAAACTTTTGTCATGCATGTTTATGTGACACCCACCAAAATGGTCAATTTTTAAAAAAATTCAATTTATCTCTAGCCTATTTTGACTTATTCCCACCAAACAAGTAGATGTGCTGAATTTTTTATGCACATGTTTTTTACATTGAATTTAGTAGTTGATTTGTGATTGCACAAACGGAATTTATTCACATGGAGTCCATGACTGGGATCTTGTTTCTCCTCTTGTAAACTTTTTTTCCTGCTTTCTACCTCTGTCAACTTCTTTAGTCATAAAGATTGAAAACTCAAATTCTGACATAAATGTCAAATTTGAAATTTCTTTTATTATTTTGATCTCTAACTGAAACTCTAGAGCAGAGAAGGAAAGTTATCTTAAAAATTGTTTCCTGCTGAGAACATATAATAAACTTTTTGGCAAATCATACTTCTCATTATCAGGAATATATTCTAGAAGGTCTCTCTTTAGGTCTCCGTTGCCATTTTTCCCTTTCATATTCTCTCAATTTTCTAAAGAAGGAGAGCATGAAATAGTGAAAAACATATTGGACTTGGCCCAGAGGTATCTCAGTTTAAATCTCACCCTGAAATTTTCTTATAGTGTAAGCCAGGGCAAGTTGCCTCAGTTGTCTCATGTAGAAAATGATAAGTGTCATTTTGAAAAGTAATTGCAATAAGTAATTATAGCAGGACTAAAAGTGGGATGAGTAACCTATAAAAGGGGGCTTCCCCATGGCTCAGCGGTAAAGAATCACCTGCAGTGTGGGAGGCCTGGGTTTGATCCCTGGGTTGGGAAGATCCTCTGGAGGAGGGCATGGCAACCCACTCCAGTATTCTTGCCTGGAGAATCCCATGGACAGAGGAGTCTGGCAGGCTACAGTCCATGGGGTAGCAAAGAGTCAGACAAGACTGAGTGACTAGGCACAGCACATTTATAAACTGGAGTATCTCAGAAGACAATGCCATGAATTTTCTGTAACCATGTGTATGGTAAATGATGTGCTAAGAGAAATGGATGAAGAAACTAGATAATGTCCAGAGAAAAAACAGGTCAAAAGAAGTAAGGTGACCTTAAGTATTTAGGGGGTTGATTCAAAGGATAGGCAACAGATTGACTTTGCATGGTTCTGAATATGGGACTAGATGGGAGATTGGAATTGATATGTACACACTACTATATATATATATATATAATAGGTAACTAATAAGAACCTGCTGTATAGCACAGGGAACTCTACTCAAGATTCTGTAATGACCAACTGGAAAAAGAATCTAAAAAAGAATGAATATATGTATAACTGATTCACTTTGCTGTACAGCAGAAACTAACCAACATTGTAAATCTACTCCAATTAAAAAAAAAGGGGGGGAATAGAAGCAGGAATGACAGCTTTTTAAAAAGGAGATTTCAGCTCAAGACAGGGAATTTTTGAGGTAGATGAACCTAAAGCTTATTTTACAGAGTGAAGTAAATCAGAAAAACAAATATCATATATTAACATATATATATATATATATATATATATATGAAACCTAGAAAGATGGTGTGGATGAACAGCTGGACAGCAATAGAGAAGCAGACACAGTGGACAGACTTGTGGACACAGTGGGGGAAGGAGAGGGTGGGATGAATTGGGAGAGTAGCACAGAAACATAAACATTACCGTGTGTAAAATAGATAGCTAGTGGATATTGGTTGGAGAAGGAAATGGCAACCCACTCCAGTGTTCTTGCCTGGAGAATCCCAGGGACAGGGGATCCTGGTGGGCTGCCGTCTATGGGTTCATACAGAGTCAGACGTGGCTGAAGCGACTTGGCAGCAGCAGCAGCAGCAGCAGCAGTGGATATTGGCTGAATGACACAAGGAGCTCAAACCCAGCGCTCTGTGAAACCACTGTACACTTTCTTCTACACAGCAAAATGAATCATCTAGACATATGCACGTGTGTGTTCGTGTACGTGTGTCAAGACGTTTCAGTCCTGTCTGACTCTTTGCAACCTTATGAACTGTAACCCGCCAGGCTCCTCTGTCCTTGGGATTCTCCAGGCAAGAATACTGGAGTGGATGCCATACCCTCCTCCAGGGAATCTCTCTGACCCAGGGATCAAACCCACGTCTCGTCTCTTATGCCCGCTGCATTGGCAGGCAGGTTCTTTACCACTAGCACCACACAGAAAGCCCCTACTTATACATATATTCCCTCTCTTGAACTTCCTTCCTGTTCAGGTCACCACAATACATTAAATAGAGTTCCCTGCATTATACAGTATGTTCTCAGTTGTCTATTTTATATACATATGCTATACTTCAATTTTTTAAAAAGCCCCAGAGCCAGTGTATTTCTAGTGAGAGTATATCTGTAGGTTTCTTGTCTTTATGGTTTCGTACAATTTTGCAAGTTTAGAAGNAGCCAGTGTATTTCCAATGAGAGTATATCTGTAGGTTTCTTGTCTTTATGGTTTCGTACAATTTTGCAAGTTTAGAAGTATCTCTTTACCTGGTAATTTTATAGGTAAAGAAAAAGAAACCTTTCCTATTTATCAACCATGTTCAAGAAATGTTTTCCTGGTCTGTGATTTCACTTTTGTTTTTTAAAATGGCAACCCCTTGGAGATTCACCTGTCTAAATCCATTTTCTTGTCAGGATTGGAGATGACAGGTTATTCTAATATCTAAATATTAATTTCTATGGCATATCTATGTATTTCATGGGCTAATCGTCTGTGAATTTTCTGGATTTCGATTAGCTTGTCCTAAACTCCTGGCAAGCTAAATTTCTCTAATAGTTTTCAATTCGTTGCATTAAATGCCTGTTCAGCCTTGGAAGATATATTGATTTTTTTTTTTCCTCAGCAAAGTGACAAATACCATTTTCATGACTATAATAGAGATTGATTACATTTTATGGCACATGGAAAGAATGCTGATCTTAGTGAGACAACCTTGGGGCTTACAAAAATGAAAAAATCATTTGAATTAATAATGAAGTTAATGAATTCATTGGTTGCAGATGAAGCAGAAGTATTTGGTGGAAAAAAAGTGAAAAGTCCTGTAGCTGCACAAATACTAAGAAGAATTAAGATCCATTTCAATACTTTGGAAGTGCTAGTTTTGTGAAACCTTTTTGAAAAGTTAATAGTAATGGTTCTTAAGCCCAAAGCTATGGCATTAACTCCCAGCATACCTGGGCAGATTGTTTCTGATATGATTTATGTAACCTAAATTTAAAATGGAACCAGTTTCCTTTTTATCCTAATTTTCTCAATGGTTAGGCTTCAACTAGGATGTGTTATTTTATTATTATTATTATTATTCTGCCTTTCTGTATAAAACCTAAAAAGATATTTAAAAAACAAACAAAAACTATGCACATGTCATAAGCTTAATGCATCTAAAGGGTGTGTACTGTGTTTGTTGAGAG
Organism: Redunca redunca; assembly: GCA_006410935.1. Taxonomy (NCBI): domain Eukaryota; kingdom Metazoa; phylum Chordata; class Mammalia; order Artiodactyla; family Bovidae; genus Redunca; species Redunca redunca. Next base: position 1,023,500 of record SJYQ01104787.1, read on the forward strand.
CAAATAGAAATAGAGAACAAAGGTATGTAGTTTAAGGTGTTGAAATAAGCGATGGTGGACCTGGAAAACTCTGCTAAGAAAAGATTATAGAATTATTTTCTCTGAGGGAATCTTTAAAACAAGGACACCAGCTCCTGTTTGTTTAGGGACTATATCCGTTTATTCATCTTCTGTCCCCCCTCAGCTAGCATTGTACCGAGCATCCTACCTAGCACATAGGAGGAGCGGAATAGTATTTGTTAAATAAATAAACAAGTTACCCCAATAGCTACTGCTGCTGCTACTGTTTAATGGCTAAACTGTGTCCAAACCTTTGCAACCCCATGGACTGTAGTCACCCAGGCTCCTCTGTCCATAGGATTTCCCAGGCAAGAATACTGAAATGGGTTGCCATTTCCTCTCTAGGGGATCCTCGCGATCCAGGGATTAAACCCAGGTCTCCTGCTTGGCAGACGTCTCTTGTTTGGCAGGTGGATTCTTTACCACTAATCCACCTGGGAAGCCCTCCCTGATAGCATAAAGAAATAAAAATCATCATAGCAAACAATGTTTGTTGAGCTGCCAATATGTGCCTTTGGAGCTTTACCTATTTTATTCTCAATTTTTCCAGTTCTCCTGTTACTACAGGGCAATAAGTTTTAGGGGAGGAGTGGGGCCTCTAGCATTGACAAAGCTGAAGAAGGCATATTCTAAGACATGTGCTTATGTGTTTGTTATAGTTATGAGGAAATATGGCCAAACTTGAATATTTGAGAAACACCAGAGAAATTATTATGAGTATTTTTGTGGCCCATCCTTTTATTCTATGATTGTACTATGCATAGTGACACTATTTAAGATATTTTCTTATTGTTTCATAGTTATGTGTTTTGTCTCATCTACAAGCTTTTTGTTGATAAATAATTTTTGGTTCATTCTAGATGTTCTCTGGATGAGCCTGATTGTAACCTTGCATTCCAAGGGTTCAAAAGTCAGTAAGAGATGAAATCTCCAGTTTTAACGTTTTGATGTCAAAATAATACAGAAGCTACTCCAGCAATAGCTGATCATGTAGCAAGAGAAAACTTTTTATATAATTTTTTATTCTATTGAATTTTTCAGTTTTACACTTATAGAAAGGATACTTTTGTTGAACTCAATGTTTGCTTAAGTATTCTCACAGTTTATACAGCTTGACTTTAAAAGTAATTTAAATAAAACAGCTGTAAGACTTGCTAATTGCCATCAAATTCTATGAAAACTCTGCAGTAAATAGTTTCCTCCTTATTATTTCCTATCTGAACAGGCTTTGTAAAGCTGTTCCTTTCACTGTAATGTAACAGCCAGCAAAGATAACAAGTATACCATTAGTACTATTAAATATATGAAAATATGATTTCATTTACACTATAACTATTTTATATTTTACTTTCTCCCTCATATTTCTTAAAATTAGTTGAGATTCGGATTAAAGCCAGTTGCATAAAATAGGAAAATTAAACCTGAGAAATATGTAAATTACCNNNATTCCCGTAGGGGTTTCCCTCGGCTCAGCCGGTAAAGAATCTGCCTGCAGTGCAAGAGAAACGGGTTCAGTCCCTGGGTCGGGAAGATCCCCTGGAGAAGGAAATGGCTACCCACTCCAGTATTCTTGCCTGGAAAATTCCATGGACAGGGGAGCTTGGTGAGCTGCAGTCCATGGGGTCGCAGTCAGGCACAACTAAGCGACACTTCTCTTCAACATTCCCATAAATTATGTTAAGATATTTTGTGGGAACTAAGCACTTAATAGTATTGAATCAGAGTGAGTGAAGATGGTCTTATGAAAAGTGTCTAATGAACAATTGAAAGTGAAAGTAAAAGTTCCTCAGTCCTGTCCGACACTTTGCAACCCCATGGATTATACAGTCCATGGAATTCTCCAGGCCAAAATCCTGGAGTGGGTAGCCTATCCCTTCTCCAGCGGATCTTCCAGACCCAGGAATCTAACCGGAATTGAACTGGGGTCTTCTGCATTGCAGGAGGATTCTTTACAAACTGAGCTATCAGGGAAGTTCTAATGAATGATTACATAGCATAATTACATACTTTAGTCTATAAACTTTAATATTAAGGGTATATATTTATTTCATACAATTTAGAAATGTAAATATAGTGTTTCTTCCATCAAGTGGAAAGATTGATAGATAAATAAAAAGGGAATGTTTTTGTAAAATAGAAGTCAGTATGTGCATTGATAACTTTTATGAATGATTTTAAAAGCCTGCAATTCTATTAAACTTTGAGAACTAAGTAATTAAAATGAAAGGAAGCCAGTTTCCCCTCCACAGCATCTTCAAAAGTGATGCTATTTTCAGAAGTTATTTAAAATCTTTAACAAACATTTAATAGGCTGTAAATACTATATTTTTAGTTACTTAAAAGTTAAATTTTAAGGTTTTTTTAAGTTACTTAAAAGTGTGTTTTCTCATTGTTATAAAATCCTAAGTGATACAGACACATGTACATTAAAATGTGAAAACCCTACCCTTCACTTCCATTCTCCAATTCCATCATTGTTAACAGAACTTTTTCTGTAAACAAAGAAACATGAATACACATTTTTCCATCAAAAATTGAATTATTATATACATTTAAAACAATAATTTGTACTTAAAATTATGCACCTTGAATATTGTTCTACAATAACATAAATTTTCAGAATTTATGACTGTAACTGAGTAGTTTTCTGTAACACTTATTTAACCTGATGTAATTCTCTTAATGTTTATGTAAATTAACTTCCTTTTTTCTGAATATTAGTGGTTATATGAGCATCTATGTGTGTGTGCACATGCCTGTGCTTTATCTACCCTCATGCCTCTCTATGGTTGCTTTTCTAAAGCTAGACTACTAGAAGCACTATTTCTTTTGTTAAAAGTATGGGCATTTAAAATTTTGTTAGCTTTTACCAGCTAGCCCCGGAAATGGTGTGCCGATTTAAACTCTCAAAATATATATTAATAGTTCTTTTTCTCAATACCTTCATCAGCAATGAATATTATTTATTCTCTTAATTTTTAAGCACTATGATAGTATTTATGGATGATTTTCTAATCTCTCTAGTGATTAACCAAACTAACTTTTAACTGAAGAATTAGAATTGTGTGAGACCTTCTGAAAATGGGCACTTTAAACAGAATTATCAGTAGAATAGTGTACTTTTAAAAAGTTTTTCTTTAAGGAAATAATAATGTCTTATAAAAATCAGTTGAACTTCAAAGTCAGTCTTAAAACATACTGGAATATTGATGTGAAGGAATTTCTGATGAGATTTTGGATTAAAGCCTTTTGAGAGGAATGAAAATATTGATTTTTATTTAGAGCAGAGGTGATTTTTATCACCACACACATAGTTAAAATAAGAAATTCTGGATTGGGCTACTTGCCCAGACTTTCTTTTTGTCTCCATGTTCTCCCTTCCTCAAGGTCTTCTAAGATATCCTTCAGTTCACATCTCCCTGACTTTAAAGGTTCCCTGTTACCTCTAAAAAATGAAAAACAATATCATAACTTGCAAACTTGTTCAAAAATCCAGTGTCTCAGGTCTCATCCCTGAAGATTCTGATTCACAAAATTTGGAGTGGGTCAGATCATCTGGGTTTTCAGTAGAAATGCCAGGCGATTCTCCAGACTGCATCTAGAGGAAGACTGGAGGAAACTAGTGACTAGTTTAGTACTATCAAAGTCTTCTAATAATTACCTGTTAAACCTCTTCAGGCGAGCTTCTCAGGTGTTGTCTCTGTTGGTAAAGAATCCTCCTGCAGTGCAAGGGAAATGGGTCCGATCCCTGCATTGGGAAGATACCTAAAGAAGGGAATGGCTACACACTCTAGTATTCTCTTGTCTGGAGAATCCTATGGACAGAGGAGCCCGGTGGGCTACCGTCCATGGGGTCAAATAGAGTCAGAACTGACTGAGCGACTAGCACTTTCACTTTCTTCAAACCTTTTTAAGCTTACATTTAATGTCTGTCTAGCCAATGGCATGGTGCCTCTCAAACTGGATTCTGGGTTCTTCTATCTGTACTTTCCCCCTGGAAAACCAACCCCCCTCTCCACTTCACTTCTCTCTTTACCTTATCCCTCATGTTCTAATCGAAACTCACCTGCTAAACAAAGACTTCGATTTCCTCATCCCACAATGATCCATTTCTGCAAGAATTTATTCCCATCACGCATTTGGTGTTGTGGTGTAGAATTGTTACTTATGGTTCGTGTGTGATTCTCTGTATCTCTTATTGTGCCTTACACATAATCAGCACTAAAAATGTGTTGGTTGGCTGGTTGAGTGAGTGAGTGATAATATAATTAGACTAATAGGGAGCAGGTCAGAGATTGCACTTCAACCCCATGAAGCCACTTCTTGACATTTTGCAACTTGTCCTGCTCCTGGGAGACTTCCTTGCTCTCACTTCAAATTGGATTGCTTGTTTTGGTGAATAAAACAAAAGCTAATGCTTACCATTTATTTAGGTCTGTTAATTACATATTTAAATCACCCTATGTGAAGTGCTTGAGAACATTAATCCATAGCAGAGCCAGAGTTTAAAAATTAAATGCGAAATCTGCTGTTACAAGTCTGGACAATTTTCATCCCAGCAGGTCTGGGTTGCCAAAGGCCTGGATGTCTTAACTTTCCTAAAGCAGGTTAGCTTTCTTAACAGAAAATTATTTTTGTGTTTGGAATAATTTCTTATCAGAAGCTACAAAATAACATTGTGGTGAGGTGTTTAGAATAAATGTATCATTTGTCACAGGCAAATGATGTCACTTGAAGCACATTTGGCTTCTACGCTGTATTCTTGCTATTTAGAACCAAATTACACAATTTAGCACCAAATTACACAATTTAGCGTAGCTATGAGTATAACCCAGAACTGTATTAATAAAAACATGGGATATACTTAAAAAAAGATAATTTCCTGAGAATGGAAAATGGAACTAGCATTTATTTACTAATATTATTCAAGATTATCTCAAGAAACACCATTCATTTGAAAAAATTTAATCATGAGGTAGGCATTGTCCTAATACTGTTTAATTAAATTGGAAAATTTGCACGATATTTTTTTTTTTCAGTTTTGAAAAGCAAGTACTTGGTAAGTCACCTTGGAAAAATGGAGGTGATTTTTTAATTTGGCATTTTCTGGGACTGAAAACAAGATCTTGACAAATAAAAAGACATCCATTGGACATATATTCTTTTCTCTTCAGACTAGCAATTTAGTACTTTAGTGGAACGTCTTGGCCAGGCTGGTCTCCTGTAGGTTTGACTGTGGAAGAGCAGGTGTGCGCTTCCAAAGTGTCTTTACAAGTGTCTCAGTGGGGCTTCCCTCCCGCGCCTCTGCAGGAGACAGCTCGTCTGTTTAATCCTTATGTTTTAGTCAACCTTGCTTATTATGCAGACAAGGCTCTGAGGCTCAGCTGGATCTTGACTCTCCGAATGAATTGATGGGGCTCTTTGATCTTAACTGTGTATTGCATCTGTTTCATCTTTACTTTTCATGCGTAGTCTTCCAAACTCCAGTTCTAGCTGGGGCTCTTAAAATAAATGGATGGTTTTGGAAACAAATAAAAATTGCCATTTAAAACTCAGGTACAAACATGTCCACTTTTCATGCTGGACATTTTTGTCATTGTTTTCCTGATAAACTTTCTTGAAAAAAAAAATTCCCAAAGCAATTAAATGATGTGGCTCCTGAAGGGACCACCAGAGTTAAGAGTATTTCACTGTGTGTGTGTTTGAGTGTGCACACACAGTGCTTTGTAGGATCAGACTTGCATGGAAAGTAAGAATGACTGATCTTTGCAATTCAGTTTATTGTATGTTAGCGTGATATCTTATTGATAGACCATATTGAAGTAAGAGGCATAGCGCTTGCTTAGCAAAATCTATCATAGAACTATAAAGACCCTGCTAGGCAATATTCCTCTTTTTGATTGGACTGAGTTGCAGGGAAAATCAGTTAGAATCAGAACTAATCCATATGGAAAGATCATTCTAGGGTATAGGATGCTAAAATAACATTTCTTTAAAAAAAAATCTAAAATGAAATACGGTGTAGCAACTTGTGTTTGTGGGAATGGAGGGATGATGAGGGAATAGCATGGATTGTTTGCTTCCTGCATTAAAGCACATAAAGTTACAATTAATTGAACCAGAAAATATCAAGTTTTTATCTGAGTAACCTTTGATATTCTCATCTGGTATTTTGCAGACTTGTGTTAATTCTTTTTATTTTTAATTTCCCGTGAATCTTCATTTAAGTGTATCACAGTCTTGTGATGATAATGTAATGTCAAAGCTGTCAGAATAATTCAGCTGAGCAAAAAACTGATGTTTCCAGAAGCCCTTGAGAGGGTTATGAAAAAGTTTCTCTCTGAGAGGCAGAATATTGTGGTATGACCTGCTAGTCTATTAAACATATACTTTATCCTGACATGCATACACTAAATATACTAATAACTATTGGTGGATTATCAGAATAAATACCTTCCTTCGAACCATTTAGAGATAAAAAATACCAGGAATTTAATCCCTTCTTGTAACCCTATCATATTGCTGTTTTAAAAATATTCAGCTAACTTCCTTACACTCAAAGTAACCCTCAAGCCTCCACATGGTATTTAACACTGCACTGGGGATTCTTTCATCACTATTCTTGTATTTCCCATATGGAATCTGAGAAGAACTGTACAGGAAAGAATAAGGAATGTTACTCAATCCTCCAAGCAGAACTACTCTGTACTACCCACTCACTAATGTTACTCTCCTCTAAACAGTTTGTCTTACTACCATCCGGAACGTGCTTCCATGTATTTATGTACTTATTTACTTACTTCTTTCCTACCTACTTATTACTTAATGCTTCCATTGGCGGGGGNNNGGGGGGAGGATCAAGGAACCAACCAAGCAAAGATATGTGGTTTCAGTGAACTTCATTTAGGTTTCCTGATTTTATTTCCTTTGGTTTCTTATCTCTCATGCTTGACTGCTCTGTTCCTTCTGTATAAATGAGACAAAAGTGCCTACACTCTTCTTAGTCTGTATGATTCTGTGCTGCTTAAACTTCTGAAGGGTCTGTCCTTGCCCACATGAAGTGAGTCAACCCAAGCCAAAATCTTATTTTATTTCTGTTTGTCTGTGATTTACAAGTCCAAAGAGTTCCAGTATATGTTGGAATAGTGTTCGTTTGGTTCACCATTCTAGCTCCCAGGTCAATGCAGTTTACTGGATTAGAATTTATTTAAAAGACTCTACATTACTACCTGCACATTTCCTTATGTTCAACAGTTCTGACCCACATTAATTCTTAATTTGCTTCTTAAACAGTAATTGGGTCATTTGACCTCCCTTAATCTTACCTAAGTGTAAAAGGTGATTTTCTTACATTATCCTCCAAAGAAGGAAGGGGAGAAAACATTTATATTAGGTGTATTGGTGGAGATGTGGTTTCTAATTTTTAGCTGCCATTGAAATGCCCTTGTACAGGCTCTCTGACATATATTTTGGTCTATGACCATCATACATGTCTTCAGTTCTTGAATATCTGTTGCATTTATAAATTTCCAGAGAACCAGAAGTTACCCAAGGATGCATTATTATCTACTCGGAAGTTTGAATAACTAATTAGTGGGCCATGAAATCAACTGAGTACGGAAAGCACGACCAGCATTAAAAGAAAAAGGTAAAAGGAAAAATAGAAATATCACAGTGTGTTGCATATAATAAAAGTAAGTACTGTTTCATGGACAATGTTTTCAAAAATATTTTGAGTATATTTGTGGTACTTGGTTGTGCTATGAATATTAATATTTTTATACCATGAATCTCAGTTTCATTTTTCTTTTCAAGCCTAAAAATCCAAACCAAAAGTGAGCTGGATCATATAGCTTCTAGGAACGTTTTTGCCTGTGTGCTGAGTTTTAGAATTTAGAGTATTGTTTTACCATATTTGAATTATATTTTTCACCAGTTAACCTCAAGTAAATCAAAGGAATTCTTGCATAGCAATAGAAATAATAATGAAAGCTTAACAGATGTTTCCAGAATTCTTAAGAGCTAGGCTGTATCAGCACACTGAGTGTACAGTGTTCTTACCAATCAAACTATTTAGCTTTCAGTAGTTGTTTTAGAAACATAAATATTTAGTTACACCAGAAAAAGGATTTTGTTAATATCTTGTTTTGTCATTGGGCCAGAGTGAATATAATACTATGTCTGTATACTTCTATTATGACAAGAAAGGAAATAACAATTATCAGTCTTTTAAAATATCTCAAGGTTAAAATCTTTATCTTTTCACTTAAAAAGCCATTGTAAATGTGATCCTTTCATTATGAAAGATATTACTGGGGTTTTCCCCCTTGCCTTTGTATCCACTAGGAATTAATGTAGGGAGGAAGTTCTACTTGTGCTTCCATTGCACACTTGCATTTACTTCAGAACTAAGAAATGTAACTGCTGCTCCATGAGGTAAGCATGAGAGAAAAAGAAAATTATGGTTTGGTTGCACACATGTGTATGTTGTTTAAGATTCATTGCCATGTCATGAGACCCTTTGTGAAGTCCATGGTGGTATGTGATTGGTACTCTGCAACTAGCAGCAGCAGAGTCATTTCAGAGCTTGTCAGAAATGTGGGGTGTCAGGCTCCACTCCAGACCTACCAAATCAAAATCTGCATTTTAACAAGATCACCAAGTGTATCACATGATCATGAAAGTTTGAGAAGTGCTGGTATGTAGGCTGAGTATTACCTATTACTATATGGAACCAGTGGCATTGTGGCTCAGATGATAAAGAGTCCACCTGCAATTCAGGAGACCCGGGTTCGATCCCTGGGTTGGGAAGATCCCCTGGAGGAGGGCATGGCAATCCACTCCAGTATTCTTGCCTGGGAAATCCCATGGACAGAGAAGCCTGGTGGGCTACAGTCCATGGGGTCATGTAGAATCAGAAACGACTCAGAGACTAACACACACACACACACACACACGCGCACACATATGGAACCATAGCCATTTCATGGGCAGCATTTTTGCTGGAAAAGAAAAATTGTTGAATGAAAAGAACCAGCAGTTTTTCACATCCTAGAGCTGCTGTGGACCGTCTAGTGGTGTTTATAGTTAATGACAACAGTGCCGCTGTTGCTCATCGGAGCACCCATTATCAAGCACTCCCACGCCTTGGCCACTGTGTCTGCTACATCAAGTCACCCATTCAAGCATCTTCTTCACCTACCAGTTGGCTGCTGTTTTACAAATGAGGCAGCAGAGGCCCAAGATTGCCTGTTGTGAGTCCAAGCATTTTGATGGCTAACATCTGTGATTGGTAGTCTCACTTTTTAAAAATAAAAAAGCCTTCAGTTCAGTTCAGTTCATTTCAGTCGCTCAGTCGTGTCCGACTGTTTGCGACCCCGTGAATCGCAGCACGCCAGGCCTCCCTGTCCATCACCAGCTCCCGGAGTTCACCCAGACTCGCGTCCATCGAGTCAGTGATGCCATCCAGCCTTATTTGTTTCAAATAGGGATAAAGTTTGCTACTTGAAAGATTCCTATGAACATAACTATTGACACTTGTTTAGATAATATTTTTAATTAATAGTGAGTTCTCAAATTTGCATATTTGAAAAGACAAGAAAAGTCTTAAATTTTAATCCCACATCAAACTGTATGGTTACCTACCAGTTCACAATCTATTATATACAGGCTTAGCTGCTGTGTTGCAACTTGTATCCCGTTGGCTCTGGATACTCTGCTGGCATCTAGGGAACTTAGCCTTGAGAGTGAACTGCCTGTCAGAGGACAAACAATTGTACATTTGTAACATGAATAAAAGATGCCTTACTTGAAACAACTCTGAAATTGTCCAGAATGTAAGAATGCAGTTTGTCTCTCATGTACTGAATTAAATCCTTTGTAAGAAAGAAAGACATCCTTTGAGAAAGGAGGTGCTGTAGTAATGTCAACATTTTGGCATTTACTGTACGAGGAAAATCAACTTATGTAACAAATACTCTTAAAAATGTTATTGTTGTTCAGTCGCTAAGTCCTGACCAACTCTTTGTGACCCTGTGGACTGCATCACTCCAGGCTTCCCTGTCCTTCACTGTCTCCTGGAATTTGCTCATACTCACCATGCCCACTGAGTCAATGATGCCATCCAAACATCTCATCCTCTGTTGCCCACTTCTCTTCCTGCCCTCAATCTTTCCCAGCATCAGGATCTTTTCCAGTGAGTCGGCTCTTCACATCAGGTGGCCAAAGTATTGAAGCTTCAGCTTCAGCATCAATCCTTCCAATGAATATTCAGGGTTGATTTCCTTTAGGATTGACTGGTTTGATTTCCTTGCTGTCCAAGAGACTCTAACATGATTTTTTTTTCTTTTCCTTTGTATCTATATGAGATGATGGATGTCACTAACCTTATTGTGGCAATCATTTCATGATGTATGTAAGCCAGACCAATTATACTATATAAATCATTATATCAGTTTTTATAGTGCTATCTGCAATTATTCATTAATAAAACTAGAAGGAAAAAATGAATTATTTAGAACTGGAAAAAATAGCGTTGAAATGAGAGCTGGAAGCACAAGTTGCCAAGGTCATGTTATGGCACAGAAAGACAGTGCTGTGTCCTTCAGATCAACTGGGCAAACATAAGCAGGTGAACCATGTCTAGTAACATTGGGAAATGGAGAGTGTCTGGGATTTTTTGTAAAGAAACAAAAATATACCGATTGCATATTCAAGTAGGGATGACGGAAAAACTTTTAAGTGTTAAATTTGTTAATGTTTCAAATAAGTAAATAACGCATAAATTTACACAATAGCCAAGAATAGACTGTGAAGAGTAGTTCTCACTCCTGCTCCCCAAGCACCAGTTTCCATACTAAAGCAAACACTGTTGGCAGTTTCTTGCATATTTTTCAGAAATATTCTCTTTATATACAGGCATTATGTACAAAATCCTTATTAAATTGGTAACATACAATAACATGGTTCTGTACCATTCTTATTTTGCTTAAAACGATCCCAGAAATAATTTCATATCAGTATTTTGTTGATTTTAATGCCATACAGCATTTTAAAGTATGGATATAATAGAACTTATTTAACCAGTTTCCTTTGGTGATATTTTTTAGATCATTCTCAGTTTTTGCTCTTACAAATAGTACTGCAACTAGGATTATTGGCCATATAATGTCAAGCATATGGAATATATGTATTCTTAGGTTTTCATGTACAGTAATCAAAGTATGTACAATTCTTTATTCTGCTTTCTTCAGTCAACATAGTCAGAAGAATTTGGTTTTCTAAGTCATCCTCATTATCACTTCATGACTGCATACAAGTAATTGCCATAAATAATTTAATAATATCCATTTTGGGGTACATTAGTTTGTTTCTCTTTTCCCATATTTACTACTGCAGTGAAAAACTTTGTGCACATTTTAATCTCTTGGAATTTCATACGGAAAAGTTTCTTTTTTCTTTCAACCAGTAAAGAGCTTTTTGACTCATTTTGACTTTCTGATTCAGAATTATGTTCAAGGGAACTAATAGTGTTATGGAAGCACTTATTTAGGAATCTTATGAGAATGTCTGTTTTGAACTCTTTTTAAGTATGAACTCTTTCTCAGTATCTTAAAGATATAGTTTTGAATGAATATATACTCTGGTTAATAGATAGCCATCAACATAACCGTCAGCATAGGGCAGCTGGCTGGTTGGTCTACAGGGTACAGTTCTCACCTTGGTGTGAGAGGTACCAGGTTCAGGATCCTTTCTGTTTGGAATTCCCAGGTGGCACTAGTGGTAAAGAACCTGCCTGCCAGTGCAGGAGACTAAGAGACATGGGTTTGATCCCTGGGTTGGGGAGACCCCCTGGAGAAGGGCGCAGCAACCTGCTCCAGTATTCTTGCCTGGAGAATCCCATGGACAGACGAGTCTGGAAGGTTACAGTCCACAGGGTCACAAAGAATTGGACACAACTGAAGCAACTTAGCACACATTTCTTTTGTGTTATTAATTTTCAAAACATGTAACTTAGGCCTTGAGGGGGATGTGTGCAACAGTGTTCATTCTTCATAGCCATGTATTTCTCAAGAAAGTATTATGTGCCAGACCTCATGATGGTTACCAAGGCTATGACAATGAACGTGATCGGCACAGCTTACTTCCTACAGCATCTCTAAAAGCTGTATCTAAGATGCTTTGTCCTTGACATTGTGTTACAGCACATTCTTGTCCTCCAGCAATTCCAATTTCTTTGTTCTTTTGCTTTTAGGGCATCTAACTCATTCCTTAATATCAGCCCAACATGTGAAGAATAAACACTATCTTATGCTCAAAAAGATACATATATATCTGAATACACGTGTATGTATACATATGTATTATATATAGTTTAAGACTCCTTGAAATCATATTTCTCCCTCCTTTTCTGAGATTTAAGAAACACTTTGTCTTCCTGGGATGAAAGTATCTTTCTCTGTAGTTCGAGGGCTCTCTAAATGATCTTATCCTCATTGTATATATTTCAGATTGCCACTAAATACATTTATCTTTTTAGCAATTTAGCCTAAATAAACCAAGTGCAGGGACTTTGGGCCCTCTGTTACAGGAACATCTTCATGTGAAAATAAAATGTATATTTAGGCTGCACACCACAATTGACTAACACAGTACCTGATAACTGCAATTTTCACAGGTAAAGATAACCATTTTGGTCCCTTTTAGGGAGTCAGATACAAAGAATCCTTATGTAAAATGGCACCTCAAATTTGCATTTTAAATTTTCACCAAATTCTTCCATCCCAGACCTACTAATTTCTTGATAAATATAACTTTTATTATCATAGTGTATTTTATTCTTTCTAAAGCTTTGCAGTGCAGACTTTTTACTTCATTGATGCTTAAATATTTCAATGGAGAAAATAATTCATTAGTAAATATTACATCAGTTTAATGGCTTAACAAGCAGATCAGACTCTTCATTGACCAAGTGAATGTTTCACTCTCAAAGATACTGTCATATCATTTTAAGGAACTTTATGTTAGCTAATATGCATATAAATTTTACTAAATTCTCTATATATACATTTGTGTATATCTATACATTTCTATGGACTTCCCTGGTAGCTCAGAGGGTAAAGAATTTACCTGCTATGCAGGAAACCCAGGTTCGATCCCTGGGTCAGGAAGATACCTTGGAGAAGGGAATGGCTACCCACTCCAAGTGTTCTTGCCTGGAGAACTGCATAGACAGAGTCTGGTGGGCTACAGTCCATGGGGGTTTCAAAGAGATGGACACGACTCTTTGAGACACGACAACTATCACACACACACACACACACACACTTTTGTATAATTCAATAGGCTGACTTTTAGATGGGAAAATGTGTATTAGGATGTAATGATAACTATCTCTGAATCTAAAGTTGTATGTTATTCTTAGCAGAGACACCCAAATTAGTTTCTCATTATTTTGCCTAAATAGAATTTTTATGTGAGGATATGTTCCAGTAATCAGAATTTATAGACTACTCTTCTTGATGAAAAACAGAAGAGTAGAGACTTCTTAATGTCAGCATATCACTTCTTTGAGTTTACTTAAAGCTATTTAGCCATTAAGCTGGCTCCTCCTGCTAACAACCTGATCATAAGACATTACCAAGGTAGCTCAAAGGTGGAAAAGTAAAGACAAAGCATCTGAAAATGGAACTCTGGTAGATTTAAAAAATTTTCTCCTTATTCTAATATTCCATATCCTTAACATTGAGGTTGGAGTCCTCCTTATTGCAACTTTGCACATACCCTACTGTTTGAACTAAAACCCCAGGAACTACCTGTCTGAGATCTGAATGTATTCTTGGTCCCAAATCAATCTTGTCACTTCTCAGGAAAGCAACAGAAGATAATAAGTAGTATTCACCTGATTGCTTTCCTGCTCCGAGACAGCTGGTGACGCGTGTCTTCCTGATAACCAGGAGTTTCAGATCTGAGGCAGGGATAAAGAGAACCTCGGAGCTGGCAGAATCTAAATTTGACAGTCGATGGCTGAGGAGAGGGTCAGAAGGGATGGAATCTGTGACACGTATGAGAAAGGAACAAAATTTATCTGCTCTGGTTGCAATGATTAGATGTCTCTTTGTCTGGCTCTCCTACAGCGGTTGACTGATTGTACCTGCCAGCTGGCTAATATCATAATTAACAAAGTTGCTACTACGTCTGCAAAGTTTAATCGAAAAATTTGCCAGTGATATGATGGCATTGTCACAAAGATCACAAGGGACTCGGAGTCGACTTTTGCTCAAGGTGGAACGGCAGAGCTGTGGAGGCAAAATGAGAAATCTTGAACTTGTTCAGCCAAAGGTAGGTTTCTTTCATAATCCAACATCCTGGGCTCTCTTATTAAGATTTTTATTTGATGGTTAGTGGGCTTTTTTTGGTTGTGTGACTAGGACGATTCAGAGAAAGATCTGTATGCTTCTTGAGCACTTACAGCACATTCTCAGAAAGCTTTGAGTTTTTTCCAAATATAGAAACTCAGAAATATAATGAAATAGCTTTTGATGGTGAGAATGGAATATAAAGCAATATATTTGCCTGTTACTGTACCTAGCTAATCTTTATCAGTTTACAGAATTACTGTTTGGTAACAAATATCAATTGAGCAATTATATTGTATAGCACTTGGATTTATTTTGTTCAACAATGTAAAAGCCATTACTCCTCTTTATTCTATTGTGTCAACCTAGTTATAAGAGTGAATAAAAGCAATCTTAGTTATAGAATATGTAGAAGTTCTATTTCAGTTTCCAGAAATGCTCAAAGTGGAGGGGGAGGAGGTCTAAGGTCTTAAGTCAAGCAAGAGATTGGGGCTTTTTCTTTACAACACTCAGAAAAACCGCTGCTTTTTGAGATCATGCGTTATTCCTCAATGCCAGTCTGGCCCTTGACTATTGTACCTGTATTTTCTTTTTACCATGATTTGCTTTGCTTGATTGAATATTCATGCTCTGGGGAGTTTCCCAAATGATAGCCTTCACATATTGCTAATTAATGGATGTGAATATTGATGAGGAGGGGCATGCGCCTCTGTGTCTATGATTGTGTGCTTCCTCTGAGTACAAAGAGAGAGGAAAGTATCTCAAAAAATCATGCGGGAAGCAAAGTTTGGGTTATTTATGCTGTGTCACAGCCCTGCTATAATTCCAAGGCAATCAATTTGCAGTGTAATTGGGAACAAATGTTAAGGGTCTTTTACTTTCCCTCCATGGTCATCTAGGCACTATGTCATGGCAGAAAAAAGAGCAATGATTTTTTCTTTTGTCCATTGCTATTTATCTTTGGTGTTAATAGCAGTTTTAAAACATCATGAAATAACATTTCAGAAACGAATGCACAGCACGTATATTTTTTAATAAGTCCATAAACTTTCTTGTGGTTTTATTCCTAGCCCTAGGAGACTAGACATTCTGAATATGCTCATTTTAAAAACTTGACAGATTTCATATTCTAAAATTTAAAAAATGAATCTTTTTTATGGGATTATAAATTGTAAAGCCTTTAAAAGTCTGGATAGTTTACGAAACTGTTTATTGAAATTTTGGTTGAATTTTTACTTAATGCATTTCCAGTCTTCACTAAAATTTAATGACATTGATAAGAAAAGCTAGAAGTGGTATTTTAAGTCATGATTTTATTATATTCTGGACATCGTCTTCGGAAGAGAATGTTATTCTCCTGATAAAGTCTCTCTCTTTTTTTTTCTTTGACTTCACTCTCTCCCTTGGTAGTATGTGGCACATAATAGGCACTCGATGCATTTTTATCAAGTCAATGAATTAATGAATTTGAGTCTTTCTACTGCTATTCAAATATTGTTAGCATCTGCTACCTCCAAATCGATAACTTTGAACGCAGTAAACATTATGGACAGAAACAAGTAGATGAATGGCAGTCACAGACAATAGGGAGGATTAAATTCCTAAAATAATATAATGTTTTAACCTAAACCTCCATAATATTTTGTGTAATTGAGATTTGCTATTGTAGGAACTCAGTTGGAGGAGCAAAGGTCTATGAGGATTAGAAAGGGCCAGGAAAGTGGTTCACAGCTGATGCACCCGTTCTTTTAAACAGGATTATCTCCTGAGATGTGTAGAAATGAACTCTTGTCAGAGTTTCAAAGGAATTAATATTTTTGGTAAAATGTGCTAATGTAAAGAGTTAGAAGATTAGTGATGCATAATGAAAGCAATGCATTCTTTCACATGGAAATAGGAATATAATAGATGTCCTGCAGGTGATTGGGGCTGTAGCAATTTTATTCAAGATTAAAGTTTGTTTGACCTTTGTTAGGGTGATTAACCCTTCTGAAATTAAAAGCCAGAGCTGAATTATGCCGGCCCATTTAAATGCAAACATTGAGCAGGTCGTATGTCATTCAAATAATAATAATAAAAAACCCTTCTATTTTAATTTTCATTTTTGCACATCTGAATGCGATGCTGCTTTGGAAGGATTATAGTTCAAGCCAAAGCATGGTGGTGGCAGAGCATACAGAATAACATATAGATAATTGGGGGCACGTGGAAGAGTCCTAGGCTTTACCCCCTCCCCATTCAAAGCATCAAAACCACCACCCCAACAAAAGCAGGGAGCCTGAAGACAGTCTTCACACACTTAGAATGTGTGTTCTCAATAGAAAAAGAGTATAGTAATAGCTGGAAAAGGGTAAGTAACAGTGACATCTATTCTTACCCAGTGCTAACCACTAAACTGCGTCTTAGATCCATATTAAATCCTTATGACGCCTCCTGAAAAATGGGGGCTTTAGGGTATGGTTGCTTATGAAGCTGTTCACAAAAGTTGATTGTTTCCGATAACTGGAATTTTATTCCCCATGGTCTCTCATAGTCTATGGATAGCGTAGGTCTTTTCAAAAACATTGTATGAAGAGCAAAACTAGTTCTTTACAAAGCTTTTCAATGGCTTGGTTTTATTTCTCTTTGTTAAGTTTTCTTGAAGCCTTGTGAAAAGTTGCGTTTTCACATTGCTTCAAAAAACGGCTTCCATTTTTCATACTATATTAAATATTTTTATCTCTAAGTCAGTGAATATTTTTAGTTTTAGTTTCCACCACATGATGAACACATCTTCCTTTTATGTATCTGTGGACTATTAAAATGATAATAAAGGTTCTCTTCCTTCCATATGTAATTTATTTCTCTCTAGTCATCAAAGAAATTAGTCTGAATGTTTCAAGGTAGAAAAGTCCAAGGTATTATGGTGTAAAAATTAAGAAGCCTGAGGTACTATAGTTTATTTTTATATAAGCTTTTCATGTGCTCTTTTAACATCCTGCGTAATGATAGGTTTCTACTCCAGGCCTATGAAGAAAGTCAAAGATGAAAAACTTGTGATAGACTGACTGAGATTATTCAGCTCACAAAGTGACTCTCACATCCTCCAGAGAGTGGGATAATACCACGGAGCACAGACTAATAACATGCTTAACTAAGATCTGTTTGCTATAAGGATAATTTCCTAATTCTTAATCATGGGTTAGTATTCAACTATAAATGGTAAACAAATACTTTCTGTACCTTGCCTGATAAAGTGTAGATTATCAGCTTTAGTTTGGGTACACTGAATTGTCAAACTTAAAAAAATATCCAGCTGTTCCCTGATAATATTTTCACTAAAAAAAAAATAAACCCCACCGCTAAATTAAATCCCTAAAATAAACACTACTAATTCTTCAGACATATCAACAGTCTTCTCTAATTTGATTATTCTTGTTTCACCTCTTACCAGAACTAAATGAAGATAATTTGGGGCATTCTAATTTATTGTAAACACACCATTTTCTAAACATAAAGAGCTAATGTGCCAGACTACTGATAACATCTTCTCTGTGTTGCCGTTAATTGTCAGCCATCTTTTCCATAACACAGAATCATAGATCAGAGAAGAGAAATCCATATCATCTCAGGGTAGAAAAAGGAATCGGTGAAAGAGCAAAGACAAATAAGATTATATTTTGTTAAATCCCAAATCCAGTCATTTGTTTTGCTGCAGTGTGTTTAGAAGATGCTTTTGTTTCTTTGTTGCCTTTGTTTCTGACAATCCGTTCCCTTCTAATCCGTCCAGTCCCAGACCTGACATTTTCACTTTTAGTTGTGAAATAATATTTTTTGCCATGAACTGGCCAAAATTAATTCATTTGACATTTTCATGGGACACATATTCTAGTTGGAGTCCTGTTCAATAAAACATACAGTTTAAAAAGTGACCAATGGTATTATTTTATACATCCTGTATTATTTGTCAGTCAGAAATTTAATTTCACAAAAATTTAGAGTAGGGTCACCATGAGCAGTTTTATTGCTCTGGGCTGAAGAGGGAGAACAAGTGGCAAACTTGAGGATTTTCGGGGTTTTTAAAATCAATAATAGTGAAAAAATAAGTCACACGAATTTTTCAAGATGTTATTCTCTTTAACAGACACTCATTCGGGAAAAAAAAATTAGTGGTTATGTCAGTCCCGTGAATAATTTTTTGTAATTTGTTTGACAAAATAATATGCTCGCAGACAATAAGTGCTCTGATGTTGACTTTACAGCTAATTGCCAAGGTTAATTCCCTAGCTTTAGTTTTCAAGTGAACTGGAAGTTGCCCTGATACAGTACAATGGCCGGTGGCCTATTGATGCATTACTTGCTATTTGTATTAAAATGATCACTCCACCTCTACATAATCCCTTGAAAGCTAGAGAACTGCTTAATATAATAACTTTGACTAAAATGCCTTTAGCGTTTCTGAAGCCTTCGCTGTCTGACCTTTATTCCATTTCAATATTTACTGAGCAACTCCTATGTTCCAGGTACCCTCTTCAACCAAGTGAGGTGGATCTATGAACCACATTTTATGAACCAGAAACTGAGACTTAAGGGTGGAGAGTGATGCCTAAAGTCAAGTCAATGATACAGCCTGGGTTGGAAGCCAGTGCCATATTTCAAGGTCTTTGAGACCGGAGCTGCCCTTGCATTATCCGTAGTCTTCCGCTTCATCAAAACTTGCTTATTGTGAGCACAGGAATGTTTAGCACTTTCCCCAGATGAAGGAATTTCCTAAATCACAGGATCTTCAATGAAAGAATGAATTCTCTAAGAGAAGAGGTGCTTTAGAACAGTTCAGATTATTCCAGACAATGAACGTCACTTATTGGCTCATTTCATGGAGACCAGAAATTGTCCTCTGCAAATATTGGCCATTTAGTTCAGAAAAAAACAGCCTTTAGGCTCTTTTAAAAAATATGTTTAAAATGTGTTTGCTTACCTATCTTTCATTTAAAATTCATAAATAATTGGGTCTAATAGAGTCCAAGTAAGAGCTACCTTCATTCCCCCTCATACACTTTTGCTGGTTCAATAGTTGGACAATCACTGATAAATGTGCCTCCAAGTTTTATAATTCCTGCCTTTGAAACTGGATTTGAGCACAGAGTCTGTTAGATTTCTGTTCCATAGGGAATTGTCCAGTTGTTTATGACAATTCAGTTTAAAGAACTATATGGGGAAATTTTTTTGATAAGTATTTTAAGGATATAAGTTCTATAGGGTGACTGCAATATGAGAAAAATACACCATGCTATTTAATGAAACAATTTTGATTTTCATTTCCTGATTTATTATGAGACTAAAGGAATTAACATGAATGAGTTAGAAAAAAAGTAAGCCTCTAAAAAGTTAGCCTCAGAAGTCCCAAAATTTGGGATTGACAGATACATTTTTCCTTGGAAATTTGTTCCACCTTTTGAAAGCTGGCTCTTTTGGTTTATAAATTCTAAGAGTGTGGCTCACAGAATTGCAATAGGTCCAAATATATCCCTATATCTACCCACAGGGCCTAGAACAGTGCCTGATACAGGTAGGTACTGAGGAAATGTTTGTTAAATTGGGTTGAAAGTGACTATTACCATTAAATAAAGCTTGGGATGCTAACTAAACCCAATGCTTCCTTTAAAGGCCTGGTGTCTGCACTAAGAAATAAACTAAGAAATAATGTTTTAGACTTTCTAACTTCAGAGTTTGAAAGAGAAAGGAGAAGTTGAGAGAGAGGAATACAGGTGTAGAGATAGTTATATTTTCCCATATGCAAGTTAAGATATTTGTTAAATGATCCACTTTTTTCCTTTGCATAGCTTTACCTCTAGGCCTATCAACCTCGCCCAATCCTGACTTGTTAGTCACTAGTCACTTATAACCTACCAACAGGGAACCTAACTTTTCTGAACTGATAAGAATATTTAATCAAAATGATACAATAGGATTATGTCTATAGGAATACAGGGAAAATAACTCACAATATTCATTTTGAAAATGAATGGAAAAGCAATGTAAGGGTACTATATAGAACCAGGAAAGTTTAAAAGTGTTTGCAGGAAAATAAGAAATTCTATTGTTATTCTAACTATAAATGAAAGTACTTGGCAAAAGAGAAAATTAAAGTGTGTGATAAGATGAGATATACTGAGAGCATCTCTCCTAAGAGATGCTACGCAAGACGCAAGATGGGAGAGCAAGTTTGACCTACACCTCCACAAATGGGATAAATACTTGAGCATTCATTAACCATTTGAGTCCTGTTTGATGACGATTAAACCCTTAGGCAGATGTGAATCAACTTTACTATGTGGAAACATTGAGGAAAACATTTATGAAAAATATGATCCAATTTCTGAAAATACAGGCCAATTAAAGTTTGAGGTTTTTTTAATGCTGTCTGCATGATGTATATATTAATAAGGATGTCTATCCTCTCATTCTTCATCTTCTTAAGCAAAAGCGGATTTTTACTTATTGACATAATACTGAGGAATCTAGTTTTTCTCCAAAATTATACATTTTTTGCATAAATGTGCCTAATTACCTGAATTCAGTTTTGATTAGCAGTGTTAATTGATGCAGCTGTGGATGGTATCTGTTTACCTAAATTACCATGTGCAAACAGCAATATGTCTGGAAGTGAATATGCTAAACTGAAAATACTAATTAGCTAAGACAGATTGTTATTCAAGTCACATCGTAGGGCTTTCTAATGAAAGCCTGGATGTGTCAAGGCTTTATGATATTCAGACAGAAATGTCTATATTACATATGATTTCTAAATTTAATTCATAAGAACAGATGGGATGTCAGCCAGGGTTCTTCTGCCTTATTCCAGTATTAATGTGAATATTTTACTCAACTGGAGATATATTCATATGTTTTTCGTAAGAAACTAGTTGTGTGCCTTTGTAAGAAACTGGTTGTGTGTTTTGACTATGTGCCAGCTTTGCACATTCAGAAACATCTATTTCTTGACCAATATATTCCTAGATGGTATCCACCCACTGTCCCAAAGAGAAAGATAAATAAAACATTTTGCAAGTTTAATCACATCAATTGGCTAATTTAATGAAATCAAGTAGCAGAAAGATTAGTTAGAAAGACAGCTTACATTGAGTAATAATTTATGTGTGTTTTTTTGCATTCCAAATTACTAAATTAATAGTAATAATAATTTTAAAAAGTTTGCTCATAGGAATCTTAAGAATCAGCAAGCAGTTTGCAGAGCTGAAAGGTGATTTCTCATTGTCTTCAGATTTTCTTGCATTCTAATCTTTTAAAAATGAATAGAAAAGCGGTGCTTGTTTTCAGCTGCCCAGTTTTGAAGTATTAGAGCTTTTTCTGTGTCTGTGGTTTCCATTCCCTTTGTCCTAAAGCATGATCTGCTTTGCGTAAGGATTCTCTCCAAAGAAAGCATTAATCTTTTACTGTCTGCTGAGGTACTCAGCACTCATTAATTGCAGTGTAACTTAGATGTACCCAAAGATTATAATACAAATCCTGCACATCACATAATGAAGAAATAATGGACCCATATTCCTTTTCCCAAGAGGCAAAATAACTATGCTTAATACATAATAAGTCTCTTCTTCCCAAAGGCTGTGAAAATAAGGCCTTTTGACTCAAACTTAAGAGTTTAAGATCCCTTATTAGATGTTTTAAGATGCCATGAGCAAAATGGGGATAATTTTCATGATGCAAATTTGAACATAATTATAGTTTGGCATATTTAATTTAGGTTTAAGTGAGAATTATAATTACCAAAAATTGAATTATTTCAATTATGCTAATTTCTATCCCCAAAGTTTTGTGTAATGTGGGTTCTCTAGGACAGGTTTAGATCTAGCAAAATTACAATGGAATCTACTACAAAAATAAGGAATTTGTGAAAATGACTGCTGTAGTTAACATTTTAGCTGCAACATGTTAAAGCACTGTTAACTGGCCCAGGAGAACATGAAGTGCTTGAAATAGCTTGAATCAAAGTAGAGAAAAGGAACATCATGCACTGCTTGGACGCTTTGCATTCCATTTTCTGTATCACTACCAGTTGTAGCATAATATTGTTATTTGTTGTCTAATCAATCAAGTTAATCCCAGTATTTTTAAAATAAAATTCATGGACGTGACAGTTATGATTATTTAATAGTACACTTTGAAAAGTCACCTTCAGAATTGTCTTACCTTTGATAACCTTTTGACATTAGGCTTTTCAAAGAGACCTAAGGTAAGATCCCTCTATTCTCCTCATTTCTCTATTTTAAAAGCTCGAGGAGGAAGGTTTTCTTTCCCAGTGGCTAATTTTAGTTTGCTTTATTGTTCTGCGGACTGTCCAAGAAAGTTCATTGTTATAAAACCAAAGTGTGTTTGTGTGTGTGTGTACACACATTCATCAAATCACCTAAGAGTTGAATTCAGCCACTAGAGCTAGTCAACCAGTGTGATTGTCAGCTGTGTTTACTTCCTGTGCTGCTGGACTCACCAAAGCAACTGCTGAATTAATGCAAGTCTGCTTTCCCAGCATAGATAAAAGAAGAAATTTCCTCTCTAGAAAGTTCAGCCATCTATTTTATTCATAGCAGTGTTTAGGGAACTCTGCTCACCGTGAGATTCTGTAAATACTGGAGTAAACGAGTTTTTGTTTGTTAGTTTGTTTCCATGTATAGACATGAACTTGTTCTGTGTCATCATCTTTCCTAGAATCTTTGATGACCCATGTGAGCATTTCTACGTAAGACTCTTAAAATGGGAAAACAGGTCAGTGATGTGAAATGTAGAATGGAGTTAAGGCATCTTATCAGATATTTCGATGAATTGTCTTTAGGCAAATCAACTTCAGGGTGAAAATTAGTTAATTTTAAGAATAAATATAGCTATCTTTCTGACTTATTAAGGATTTATCACTTGTGCCCAAGGTTCAATGGATCTGTAAATGAAATGTATGAATCTTTTCTTTGAACTCTAATTGGCATGTGGGGGAAGCAGGTCAGACTGAGTTAAAGGCTGAGGGACTTAATCCTTTGAAGAAATTGTTTTTAGTTTTGTTGCTTCTGAGTATTGCTAAATATATTCTAAGATGAATTTGACACTTTGCGTCATATATGCTGGTTTATTTTCAAAAAGGTAGACTGTAGGCTCCCTGAGGGATATATTTTACTTCTTTGTTAAATCTTCCCTCTCTCTTCATGCAGCTTTATCACAGGAGAAGAGTTACATGCGAGGGTTCTCCTTGGGCAAACTGTGGCCACCAGTGAGTAAAAATCATGGCCATTAACCCCATTTATAAATCTCAGTAACCTATGTTACAGGAAACCATGTATTATCTAACGTGGGGGCTGGAAACCCTCTGAAGACATCTAAAAATTTTTAAGCTCCTGTTTATTCAGTTTATGTTCTGGTCAAAGGAACCCTAACAATTCACAAAGGATAGAATTCATCTGAACATACTCCCTGAAAAGTATAACATAGGCTACATTTGAATTAATGCAAATTTCAAATGGATGGGATTTGAATTGGTAAACAAAACTTGATAGACAGACCTAAATGCAGATTTTGCCTGTCATGTGTCAGCAGTGTGATCTTGGGGCATTTTTCTCAATTCTTCTGGGCCTTAGTTTATCCATGTCACAGAGAATCATACATACTTATAGGGGTGTTATGATGAGCAAATTATATAATGTATGCAAACACCTTAACCTGATGCCTGTCATCAAGTTGACAATAAATAACAGATATAATTACCATTACAATAAAGTAGTTCTATATTAAAAACCAACAGAAGCAATTAGAGAAATGCTTTTAATGTGGCATTCATTAACTCTTAAAAATTTTATCCATTAAAGTGATTAAAATTCCCCACCAATATATACACATAAGCCCATTTTATCACAGGCATATATTTGTACATAAACATATGTGTATACACATACACGTATAATTTGTATAAGAATGAAATTAAACACCTGGCTTCTCAAGGTATATGGTACATGAGTTTTCTTTTCCAATAGTTTCTTACAGCTACCTAATGCTTCAGAGTTCAAGAATTATTCTGTACACATTATCATATGTAATCTTCACATTAACGAGATAAAGCAAATGGCACTTCATTCTTTATAAATAATTTATGCAAAGATGCTAAGTGACTTACCCAATGCCTCTTACTATGTTAAGGGGTGGGGCGGATAGAGGATGAGGCAAGGAAAATGCACTCAGAGTCTTTATCTGAACTGTTTGGAAAAAAGAAACTAACGATGCTGTTTCTCGATGCAATATTGGTAGAGAAATGTCCTAAGAGAATATTACTATGTATACGTATAGGAACCAAGGATGAGTATATTATGAAATCCAGGACATTATCCAGATTTTGACAGGTGGAGTGGAATTTGTTTCTCCTCAACAAACTTGTATTAAGATATTCTGACTGGTTGCACTGTTTGCACTAGTTAGACATTATCTTTTCCACAGTTATTACTAGGGCTTATGTGGGTCTTATTTGCAAAAGCTAGAATCAGGAACTTAGGTCCCAGACCTGGAAAAATGCCCAGAGGTCCACACATGAGTGTACATCTAGGGATTTCTTAAGAAACTAGCACCTGGAGCCAGATTTATAGGAAAAAATGTATTCTTCTTTCATGTAAGGAGCTAACAGAGGAGAGGGGAAAGACCCGCAAATGCCATCTCACCCATTTATAATTTGTTATGCTAAGTTAAATTATTTCACTGATTCAGCAAATATCTTACAAATACCTTGCATGTGTTGGATATTGCAGAAAGCACTGTAGGTATATAGAACTTGAATTTAGAAAGATTCAATGGCTTCAAGAATTTTAAATAACCATCCTATCATTGTATTGGAGAAGGAAATGGCAAACTACTCCAGTACTCTTGCCTTGAAAATCCCATGGACGGAGGAGCTTGGTGCAGGCTGCTATCCATGGCATCGCAAAGAGTCGGGCACGACTTCACTTTCACTTTCACTTTTATCATTGTATACCTATTATTGCAACAGCAATATACTTTGGGTGGTAAATTTTTCCTCCTTTAATTCTAAAGATATTAAATAATGCATTTGTCCATTCATGTATTCATTCATTTAGAATTTATTCGTTCCTGCACTGAGTAGTGGAACATGAATGTGGTTTTTGCAACTGGATGGCCTGGGTATATATAGATCATTGTGCTGTCTTTGTCACTCAGTCGTGTCTGACTCTTTGTGACCCCATGGACTGTAGCCTGACAGGCTCCTCTGTCCATGGGGATTCTTCAGGCAAGAATCCTGGAGCGGGTTGCCATGGCCTTCTCCAGGGGATCTTCCCAACCCAGGGATCAAACCTAGGTCTCCCACATTGCAGGTGAATTTTTTACTGTCTGAGGTACCAGGGAAGCCATTTAATGCTCCTCTAATTATAGGAGGGGCAAATTATTTGAATCTTCAGCTTGCTTATCTATAAAATTGGATTGATTATAAAAAGATTGATTTGGGACTTTATAATATATAGAAGGCACTTCCCATGTTGCTGGGCACACCTGAGTGCTATGATTTCTTGAATGTGAATGCTCTTCCACTCGAGGGACATTAAAGTACTTGGAATGGATATACACATACCCACAGCAACTAGAGAATTCTAACAGGTGAGTGAGTGAATGAGTGAGTGAGTGAATTTGCTCAGTCGTGTCCAACTCTTTGTGACCCCATGGAATTGTAGTAGCCTACCAGGCTCCTCTATCCATGGGATTTTCCAGGCAAGAATACTGGAGTGGGTTGCCACTTCCTTCTCCAAACAGGTAAGTAAGTATAATATAACAGGGTCCAGCCCCCACAGGTGCTGACAGAATTTAGAACCAGGAAAGAGCTTTTTATTAGAGAAGAGCAAACAGTAGCCAAAGTGCTTTCTGAATGGTGTGGCTCAAGATTCTAGCCATGCCTTTTTCAGTATATGCATGCAGCCTGATGACCATCTCCCTGGAGACCACTGTTAATTTAGGAACCTACAACATCTGTGCAGTTTAAATAAGCCCAGAGCCCAGACCCCAAAGCACATAGAGCATGATTTCTTATTCAGTGCAATTGAATAGGACAACATCCATGCCCGGGCTTTGATTCATAAACTATATGGACCTAATTGACACCAAGTTGTTGCCTTTTTAGATAGCACACATGGTAGAGTTCTGGTGTATTTGGACTTCTTCTAGGTTCATATCCAGAAATTTCAAATTAGATTTTTGTCATTAGCTTGTCAAGCTTGTCTTAAGCCCACTTAATGAGATCTGCCAGTGGAATGCCTTTTATGTTCTGTGGCCTTTATGCTTAGCCTCAGCTACTTTCAACTGTGGCTGAGAAGCTAATGAAGTTACCACAGTACTCGCTTGTCTGCTGCTTTTGAAAACACACCTCGTATGTGTTTGGGTATTTAAATTCTGTTTTCTAGCTTTTAGGGTTTATATTCTCGTAGTGCATTCAAGTGCTATGGAAATAAGACCAGATGGATGTGACAACCAGCCATTCGGGAAATTACATACACATTACATTTTTGAAAACCAGTGTACATATGTCTTTCTGGATGTATTCATATGCTGGATTATTTTTGTTGCATCCAAATGGTTGGGATTTCAATGAACCAGTTACCTAGAATGTCAACGGGAGAATTCCTTTCAGAGGAAAAGCGTGGCCTGCAGTGAGCCATTTTGTCAAACACAGCTGAATATGGAAACAGAATAAAGGTCACTCTGCCTTTCTCTGTCTTTGTTTAGTTTTCTCCTTAATAATCTTCACTACAGACATTATACAATAAATCTGTTTGTCCATCATCCCCCTAGAATGTGAACTCTATAAGGACAGGAAGTTTTAATACTGTATGTAGTGTTTAATACTGTAGTGTTCAACAAATCTTAAGCATCCTGTATGTGATAGTGAATAAGTTGGCTGTGACTGAGATAATGAAATGGTGTTTAATTCTCCCTTGTGCTAAAACCAGTATAACATGCGGGTTTTCTTTTGTCTCTTCAATGAGGAACATATGATTGTGAATAATGATGAATACCTAAATGCATAATGTTCACTATGTATCAGGCACTGTTCTAAGCACTCATAAGAACCTTTAGTGTCAGTTTAGTTCAGTTCAGTCGCTCAGTCGTTTCTGACCCTTTGCATCCCCATGGACTGCAGCACGCCAGGCCTGCCTGTCCATCACCAACTCCCGGAGTTTGCTCAAACTCATGTCCATTGACTCAGTGATGCCATCCAACCATCTCATCCTCTGTCATCCCCTTCTCCTCTCACCTTCAATCTTTCCCAGCATCAGGGTCTTTTCCAATGAGTCAGTTCTTGGCATCAGGTGGCCAAAGTATTGGAATTTCAGCTTTAGCATCAGTCCTTCCAGTGAGTATTCAGGACTGATTTCCTTTAGGATGGACTGGTTGGATCTCCTTGCAGTCCAAGGGACTCTCAAGACTATTCTCCAATACCACAGTTCAAAAGCATCAGTTCTTCAGTGCTCAGCTTTTTTTATAGTTCTTGCCTGGAGAACCCCATGAAATTTTTGGAGAAGGGAATAGCAGACCACTTCAGTATTCTTGCCTTGAGAACCTTTAGTGTGGGGGCTGTTATTCTTGCTGTTTTATAGATTGTGGTATTTGAAGCACAAATACTATGATGTGACAGCCCAAATTCAAACTTATCAGCCTGCCCTTCTATGTTTCATGTGCTGTTAAAATGTGGCTTCCAGGGTTTGAAAATAAGTCATCTCAGGAATTTATCCATCTTTTTCCATTAGCAAAATCATCACATAACCATGATTTATTAGTTCTGTGCTATTCTTAAATATGCTCTTCAGTTCAACCCGGTGATGCGAGGAGAATTACTCATACTTTGCTCTAAGAAGTGGGAATGTGTGGAGGCAATCGCTTTTCTTATTTTGCCTTACCCTCTTCATTGATTTGCTTCCTTATGTGCTCTTATGTGGAAAAGAGACTAGGTGATAAATGCTGTAAATAAATATTTCAAGTTTCTGTGCTCGTTAAGATATTATGTTAACAAACCCACTGCATATTGTCCAGCTAAATGGAACTGTTGGTATTGGGGATTCTATCTCGGCTCACTCGTGGTTGGTCAAGTTTTATTCTTACTGACACAAATAGTGATGGAATAATCAAATTTAGATTTGACATAAAAACATAAAACTTTGATCAACAAATGTGTCTGCCCGATTGGGTTTATTTAGGTTGATGAAAGATAAGTTTCTATACCTCAGCACAGACCTCTCATGGTGGTATAGGCTTTGTCTCAGGTGAATGCCAGAATAGAATTGTTAATTCCCTACTATTTGGTAAAAATCACCTCCAAACATGTAGGTATCCAGGGTGTGGACAGTATATAGAACGAAATGGCTAACAGATCTTCAGAAATGCAATTTTCAGAGAGATGCTTTTGTGTATTGAGAGAACAGTGTTCCATAGCCCTAAGGACCATATTTCCACTAGAACTGGGGATTGTGCTCACTACCTGTGTATTTCCCTGCAACCTTTCTTATTGTCTATCCACAGGGCAGTATTATTTTACCAACTCATTTCCCTGACACCTTCTGATATTAGACCAGGGGTTCAAATCAAACTTCCTCCATTCCTTCTTTTCCTGAGTCTATAAATTCCATGAAATCCCATTCAAAAATGAAATATCTTTATTTGGGGTTTACATAGTCCATTTATTTCTTTTGTGTAATCTGCATTTATGTCGTAAGCAATTTTAGTATCACTTAATATGGTAGGTCATACGTCAATGGTCTAGAGGTTTTCCCTGCTTTCTTCAATTTAAGTCTGAATTTGGCAATAAAGAGTTCATGATCTGAGCCACAGTGGGAGTGAGAAATAGATTTAAGGGACTAGATATGATAGACAGAGAGCCTGATGAACTATGGATGGAGGTTCATGACATTGTACAGGAGACAGGGAGCAAGACTATCCCCAAGAAAAAGAAATGCAAAAAACCAAAATGGCTGTCTGAGGAGGCCTTACAAATAGCTGTGAAAAGAAGAGAAGTGAGAAGCAAAGGAGAAAAGGAAAGATATACTCATTTGACTGCAGAGTTCCAAAGAATAGCAAGGAGAGATAAGAAAGCCTTCCTCAGTTATCAGTGCAAAGAAATAGAGGAAAACAATAGAATGAGAAAGACTAGAAATCTCTTAAGGAAAATTAGAGATACCAAGAGAACATTTCATGCAAAAATGGGCTCGATGAAGGACAGAAATTGTACGGACCTAACAGAAGCAGAAGATATTAAGAAGAGGTGGTAACAATACACAGAAGAACTGTAAAAAAAAAAAAAAAAAAAAAAGAGCTTCACGACCCAGATAATCATGATGGTGTGATCACTCACCTAGAGCCAGACATCTTGGAATGTGAGGACAAGTGGGCCTTGGAAACATCACTATGAACAAAGCTAGTGGAGGTGATGGAATTCCAGCAGAGCTCTTTCAAATCCTAAAAGATGATGCTATGAAAGTCCTGCACTCAATATGCCAGCAAATTTGGAAAACTCAGCAGTGGCCATGGGACTAGAAAAGGTCAGTTTTCATTCCAATCCCAAAGAAAGGCAATGCCAAAGAATGCTCAAACTATCAAACAATTACACGCATCTCACACGCTAGCAAAGTAATGCTCAAAATTATCCAAGCCAGGATTCAGCAATATGTGAACTGTGAACTTCCACATGTTCAAGCTGAATTTAGAAAAGGCAGGGGAACCAGAGATCAAATTGCAACATCCACTGGATCATCAAAAATGCAAGAGAGTTCCAGAAAAACATCTATTTCTGCTTTATTGACTATGCCAAAGCCTTTGACTGGGTGGATCACAACAAACTGGAAAATCCTGAAAGAGGTGGGAATAACAGACCACCTGACCTGCGTCTTGAGAAATCTGTATGCAGGTCAGGAAGCAACAGTTAGAACTCGACATGGAACAACAGACTGATTGCAAATCTGGATAGGAGTGCCTCAAGGCTGTATATTTTCACCCTGCTTATTTAACTTATATGCAGATTATATCATGAGAAACACTGGGCTGGAAGAAGCACAAGCTGGAATCAAGCTGCCGGGAGAAATATCAATAACCTCAGAGATGCAGATGATACCACCCTTATGACAGAAAGTGAAGAAGAAGTAAAGAGCCTCTTGATGAAAGTGAAAGAGGAGAGTGAAAAAGTTGGCTTAAAGCTCAACATTCAGAAAACTAAGATCATGGCATCCAGTCCCATCACTTCATGGTAAATAGATGGGGAAACAATGGAAACAGTGTCACACTTTATTTTTGGGGGCTCCAAAATCACTGCAGATGGTGATTGCAGCCATGAAATTAAAAAATGCTTACTGCTTGGAAGGAAAAAGTTATGACCAACCTGGATAGCATATTCAAAAGCAGAGACATTACTTTGCCAACAAAGGTCCATCTAGTCAAGGCTATAGTTTTTCCGGTAGTCATGTATGGATGTGAGATTTGGACATTGAAGAAAGCTGAGCGCTGAAGAATTGATGCTTTTGAACTCTGGTGTTGGAGAATACTCTTGAGAGTCTCTTGGACTGCAAGGAGATCCAACCAGTTCATCCTAAAGGAGATCTGTCCTGGGTGTTCATTGGAAGGACTGATGTTGAAACTGAAACTCCAATACTTTGGGCACCTCATGCAAACAGCTGACTCATTGGAAAAGACCCTGATGCTGGGAGGAATTGGGGGCAGGAGGAGGAGGGGATGACAGAGGATGAGATGGCTGGATGGCATCACTGACTCGATGGATGTGGGTGTGGATAAACTCCAGGAGTTGGTAATGGACAGGGAGGCCTGGTGTGCTGCAATTCATGGGATCGCAAAGAGTCAGACATGACAGAGCGACTGAACTGAACTGATATATATATATATTTGAAGATAAAGATTTAGTCTTTTCACACCTATGGTTTTAATCAAGGAAATGTTAGTGCCAGAGTAAATTTTTGTGACTTTGACTATTTTGTTGTTGTGAGAGTGAAGAAAAAATATTTTGTTCCTATAAAGAGCAAAGGAAGAAAATTCTACTAACTGAATATTAAAAATAACCAGTGGAGGTTGACTTGAAAGGTTTACATTTATTTGATCAAACTCTAACTGACTCTAAGTTCTGAAAGCAGAAACTTTGGAGGAATGATAGAATGATTTGGGAATGTCAACTGAAGGGGGAAAAGATATTACAATCTGCAGAAATAGGGGGCTGCTCATTCCCTGCTACTCACCTCCGAAAATGATGCTAAAACAAACCGATATGCGCATCATTAGCTTTAAAATCAGGCCCTGTAACAAAGCAAAATATCCTTATGGGAAGAAATCAGTAGATCCTCAAATCCTTTTTGGATTTCAGAAGAGAACATGTTTTACCTTATCGTATGACTGGTAGAGTGTTGAGAATACCTGTTGTATACATGTGTTTTTATTTGATTTGTGAAACATGCCCTTTCCCTTTATAGCCACAGGAGCCATTCTCAGAAGGCACACAGGCAATCAAAATATTTTCAAATCCCGAGAGCCACAGAAACACTAGCTTTCGGTTTATTCACTGGGCTGTGTCTTTCTAAACATTTTCTTTCTTAAACTGGCCCTAAAGGGCAATAAACTAGGCCTCCACTAAGCCTGAGCAAATAGAAAAGATGAGGATTAAGCGGAATGTCATGCAAGAATGTCATGCAAATGGGGTCTGTCTCAATACTGATAGCCCATAAGGTAAGTTTAAACAGGGCCATTGCTCTGTGTTCATACCAATCAGCCAAAACTTACTCAGCAACGTGTTTATTACAGACTCAAGTAGGTGGTATATTTGTTAACAAAACATACATATGAGGGGTTTTCTTTCTTGTTCCTTCCCTCCCAGTCTCATTACTATGGTCAGCAGTGTGCTGTGTCTTAATAAAGCAATATAAACATTGAATAAATTGATGGGCAATTTTTTTTTTAACTGAAGATGTAACTGTTGACTTAGAAGCAGGCATTGATAACAAGGGATAGTTTCAAGACCAGTGCTCTGCAAAAAGAGAATGAAAATGACATAAGCCAAGTTGGAATTTCAAATCTCTGCAGAATTCAGTATTTTGTAATGAATGCTTCCTTTGCTGTTTTATATTCTGAGAGACCAGCTTAAGTAATTAGCATCCATTAGAAGTTCAAAGTTGAAAACAAATTGAGAAAATCAAATGGTATTATGGGCAAAAGAGCCTTTCCTAAAGTTCTAAATGCTTAATTGAGAGCCATTAAAAGTAACGAAATATTATAAGAACTGAAATAATGTAGATAGTGTCCAAACATGGGGACATCGGCTATGTTTTGACACCCCAGCATGGAACTTGTTCAGGGAATTCACCTGTGTCAGATAATTTAAGATGTAGTTGACAAATCTTGACTTCCTTTGAATTATAGAAAATATTTGTCAGTTATTACAAAGTTAAATTTAAACACACACACGGCTTTGTGAGATGAAATTTATATGTAGGATCTTTATTTTCTTGCCGTTATTATTTCCAGTGCAATTTATACTGTCACCTTCATAATCGGCTGCCACCAGGGATCCAAGACAAAACATACTTTTGTAGTATCTCTCCTTAATCAATGTCTTTCAGCCATATGTTCACCCACATATCAGCCAAGTAGGACTGGGGAAGTGTGGTTGTAAAGTAGGCTTACCAAATCTCAGAAACCCTAAATTATTGACTTTTCACCTAAGCTGCTGAGGAAAGTAAGTTGAACTACCTTTATTGAGCACCTATTATATTCCAGCTTATATATACAGTTCTGTTCAGTCACTCAGTTGTGTCCAGCCGACTCTTTGCGACCCCATGGACTCCAGTATACCAGGCTTCCCTGGCACCAGCTCCCAGAACTTACTCAAACTCATGTCCATTGAGTCAGTGATGCCACCCAACAATCTCATCCTCTGTTGTCCCCTTCTCCTCCCACCTTCAATCATTCCCATCATCAGGGACTTTTCAAACAAGTCAGTTCTTCACATCAGGTGGCCAAATTATTGGAGTTTCAGCTTCAACATGAGCCTTTCCAATGAATATTCAGGACTGACTTCCTTTAGGATGGACTGGTTGGATCTCCTTGCAGTCCAACGGACTCTCAAGAGTCTTCTCCAACACCATGTTCAAAAGCATCAATTCTTCCGCACTCAGCTTTCTTTATAGTCCAACTCTCACATCAATATGTGACCACCGGAAAAACCAACCCCTGCTATCCAAAAAGTGGAGCATCTTATGGCATAAACAAAGAAGCAGTTACCTGGGACACATCTTGGTAACTGATGCACAGAATAAATTGAGATAAAACACAGATGCTTACAGACAAGGTTCAGAGGTGCAGAGCCTGGATGCAGAGACTCACAGTGGAGAGAAGGAACTGGGCGGGACTGATCTCAATGCAGGAATACACTGCCTCTAGAACTGCTCACTGCAAACAAACAGCGATACTCTTTTTGCTTTTCCCCTTTCTCCGTAAGAGCAAATATCCCCTTAGGATTTCTAAAACAGATACTAATATAGGTCTTTCATAAAAGTGAATTGGCCTAACTTTCAAAAATCAGAGGACACCTGTATAACCTCTGATTGACACAAAGCAATCCAGACAAGTAGACCACACTATCACTATTTTATAGATGAGAAAACTGAAAAAGTGTGTTTAATGTGCTTTTCCAAGGTTACCTAGATCAGATTTTTAAATGAAGATTGACTCTAAAGACCATATTCTTTCTCTCACAACACAGCATGCTTTCTTACTACCTTGAGAGTCTGTACCAATTCAAAGTATAAAAAGAATCAGTGGTATTCACAGTCTACTGTTAACAAACACAAAGCCCTGTCCTGCTAGCCCCTTAGTCCTCCTGGTAATTGAAATGAACAAGCCTGGCATTTCTTATGCCATCTTGGGGAAGAGATAACATTAGCTAAAGAAGGGAAAAAATCAGAAAAAGAGAATATTAGCTCTGTCTACTTGGTGATGGGTCTTAAGAGGAAATAAATGGAAGATATATGTTTTCCTGTTAATTTTTTCTGTTTAAAAGAGAATGAGGGGCCTGGGGTGAAGAGCAAATAGAGAATACTGAGGCTGTGATAATGAGCCAAGGAGCATTGGTTTGGGGCTTATTTCTCTATTGCCCTGGTCATTTCATCCTTCACAGAATGAGAATATCCTGTTCAGCTTCCAGGCTGGGGTTGTCATGCAAGAAGTGTACGATAATTTCATCCTTTTTTGTAACTTTCTTTTGGGGATAAGCATTTTGGTTTTGTGCTGTTTATTATTTCAAAGGCATCTATATGCTAATATGTTTTATGCTAATTATTTTCATGTTTTCCCCTTAGGTTGTGCTTCATATCACCCACCAGGGAGGATCATCTCTCATGAAAACTTTCAAATTTGATTTTGAAAATTATTCAGAAAATTTTAAGCCATGCTATCTCCCAGGGTAGGAAAGAATATGCTCTAGAGACTTCTATAATTCAAAGGCAATGGACTGGGATAACATTTAAGTTATCAGGCTGCCAAAATCCCCTTGAGAACATCCAGGTACACAAAACATTTAACACTGTGACATTGAAATGTGGGAAGAATAATTAAAATAAAAATCTAGTAACAGGCTTTCAGAAATCACTAAAGTACCATTTGATCCTGAGAGGAGAAAGGAAAGGCTGTTTTCATTCTCCACCACATCTGAGGTGTGCTAACTGCTTCCATTATTATGAGCATCATATTTTAATTGTATGTCAGCATTCCTTAGTGTCATTTCTAGAAATTTAATTGTAATGATATTAACGCCTGAAACTGAGTTTGTGCTTACAGGGAGAATAAGGTGAGAGAGGATTTCATATAATGAGCTAGCTTGATTTTTTTTCCAGGTTTTTTTTCTGTTGTTGTTGTTGTTGCAGAGATTTTTTTTTAAACGAAGTTTCAATTTAGAAAGTAGGTTACAGTTTTGGAGGAAAAAAACCTAGAAGTCAGTCAATTAACGTGTCTTTAAAAACCTTTTTGCAGGCATCTTCTTTTGAAGATAGCCAAGTCTTAAAAACTGATTCCTCAATATGAGATACTAAAACCTCATTTTTAAAGTTTTTTATATTACAACTTTACATTGTTTCTTTGGGTAGGAAATGGACTTGTTTTGTTCCCAAGCACTTCAGGGATGCAAAGGAAAGGTCCCCATTCCCCACCCCTCTGCACTGTTCCCTGCCTTGCTCTGTGTATAAGAAAAGAAAGGATTCCGAAGCACTGGGGGAGTCACAGTCCAGATTTCAGTTCATTTTGTGGGCTGTCTCTTTTGCACCTATTCCTCTCTCCACCTTTGATAGCTGCACCCCATTTCATTTCTCTTTTTTAAATGCTTTCACTTTTAGACCTCAATAGTGTCTTCATCCTGCAAGAAGCACAGCCCAGCTGCTGCTCTTTCTCCTCTTGATTCATTCTAATACCTCTTGAACTCTAAGATAGCTTTGTCAGTAGGAAAGTTCACTTTCGGGCTTGGAAGAAAGGTCTCCTTATGGAAGGGGGCCTGACAAGTAAGCTAGACTCTCCCCCAGATAGGAAGGGCTCAGAGTCAGCCACCAAAAGGCAGAGGAAGACAGATACTTGGATGATCTGTTCTGGGACTGCCAACCAGCATTTCAACACATAACTGTCATCACCTCTTTCCAAACAGGAAGAATCATTGCTAGGGATATGTTTGGTAAATGGTTAGAATAAATGATTGTCCGTTAAAGGTAAAATAGCATTTTGTTGAAACCTGGCTGTGTTTGGTACATTCTGTTGAAATAAAAGACCGGCAGTAGTTTATGTGCTAAACCCTGGTGACCTATCATTATTTTCCTTTCATTCCATTTATCTGTCAGTGACAATAACAAAATAGCTACACATTTTCCCTTTTAAAGTTGTGTTTAGAGAAGGATCCCTTGAGCTAACATATTCGATCTTAATGCAGCCCCAGCTAAGAAAAAATACGTTCTTTTCTTGCTCTTCTCTGAACATAATTCAAAGGTAGTTCAAATAGAAAAGCAATTCGTGTACAATTAGGCTCCAAATTTATGAGGTATAGGTGAACCATGCAATTTGATTAAGGAGGCTTCTATGAGTGTATTATTCCCTTCGAGAACTAAATCCCATGAGGACAGAAAGGAGATCTAGCAACAACTATTAGCGTGTAGTAGCTCTAGAGGGCCTTCTTAGGTGTCACTAGTGGTAAAGAATCAGCCTGCCAATGCAGGAGCATGAGAGATGCTGGGTTGGGAAGATCCCCTGGAAGAGGGCATGGCAACCCACTCCAGTACTCTTGCCTGGAGAATCCTATGGACAGAGAAGCCTGGTGGGCTACAGTCCATAGAGTCGCACAGAGTCAGACAGGACTGAAGTGACTGAGCATGCACACACACAGCTCTAGAAGGTGGCTGCTGTTGGTGGGCTCGATGCGAATATTTGGTGGGCTTGACTCCGTCCATCTGAGCAGTGAGATCAGCTCAACATGCTCCAGAAATGCTGTATGATCTAAGAAGAGTAGCACAACTGGGTTAACATGACTTTGAAATGATAGGGACCAGAATCCGAGAAACTGGATTTGCATCTGTATTAATACCTTAGAGTCATCTGACCTGGATGAGTTTCTTGGCCTCATTCTCCCCATGGATAATATAAAAGTAAGATACATCCTGGCACTGTGTTTGTGTGTGTGTGTGTGTGTTAGTCATTCAGCCATGTCCAACTCTTTGCCACTCCATAGACTAGAGCTCCCCAGGCTCCTCTGTCCTTGAAATTTTCTAGGCAAGAATACTGGGGTGGGCAGCCATTCCCGTTTTCAGGGAATCTCCCGATCCAGGGACTGAACCCACATCTCTTGTGTCTCCTGCATTAACAGATGAATACTTCACCACTGTGCCACCTGGGGAACCCACATGTATAATATGGGAGGAAAAAAACCATACTTATTGTTTTAAGTGGGATGTGAGGATTAAATGAGATGACACATTTTCATGGTGCCCACAGCTCAGACATCCTCAATGATTGTTACTTCTATTATTATCACTATTCTTACTTGTAAATGATACTTTTAGGATTTTTATGATCATTATAATCATTAGTGGTATTAATAACAATGTGAAAGATTCAAATTTTTTCCTTATGGAGAACTTAGCTGAAATTCAAAGATGCACACACTGGTAATATGTTTTCACTAGTAATATGTTTCCTGTGAAATGAAGATGTGGACAGGCTTAAGCTTTAAATGATTCACTGGAATCCTCTGGAATGCCAGTGATTCCCTGGAAATCTTTATACCATTGAAAGCTTTTGGTAAAACTTTTTTCATGGTCAAATCTAAGATTTTACACAAGTTAAAAAAATGTTTTAAGTCTATTAAATGTTATTGCTTGTATTAACCAATGCCAAATATTCAGTAATATAGAAAAAAAGTCACTTGCTCAATATTTTTACACTCACTGCCAAGAATTCAGCTATCTAGCTAATGAGCTGTATTTTTCACTTGTCTTTTCCATACCTGAGATTATGAAAACTTCTAGTGTTGCTGGTATGAGTGGTCTTGTTGATTACAGGGTACAGTTTGAAATTCCTGAATCTCATGAGGTGTGGGATTGCTTAGAATAAAAGTCTTCTAGAGGAAAAGCCATCTTGCTGGTCGAAAAGCTCCCTCAGTAGTGAGCTGCCAGGTCATATTCATGGAGCCAGATCATCTTATGAAAGCATGCAGTCAGGTCTCAAGGTCATTAGACATCTCACTTTCTCACAAAATGGGAGAAGAGGAAAGAAATAGGTTGCGCTTGCCTCCAAACAGGTGGCTGTTCCCATACAGAGGAGTCAGATGTTAATTAAACCGTTGCAGGGTTAGACTAGATCATGCCATTCTGGTTTGAAAAGTCAGCATTGACTTCTAATTGCAGTTTCCCCCCAAAAAAAAACAAAATCCAAAAATGCATTTGCTTACAAAGTTTTTATCAAATGCAAGTCACATTTAAAGTAAAAAGAAAAATATTTCTTTTGTTGTCTGTAGAACAACTTTAGTCACAACAGAGATTTCATTAAAATAATATCTTGAGTATGTGTTTTAATTGTCATCCTTGGGATTTAATTTTTTATTTAATTTTCACTCTGCACTTTCTTTGTTTCAGGAAGCCAGCCCTCAAAGTAAATGCTTACAGTAAATTAACTCTGGTGTATTTTAAGGTGTTTCATTTTAAATATTCGCAATTGCATTAAAGCTCAGTATCATCTACCTTTCACAATGCTTAGCACATAATAGAGTCTAAATAAATAGCAATTACTAATAATATAGCATTTCTAGAGCTATAGTGATACTGTCCTCGATTTCCTTTCCATTCTGTCATTCTTCAGTGTAGTTGGTGTAATTTTCCCTTGAACGGGCAAGATTTTGGATTGTTCACAGTCACAAGTAAGAGAACAAAGTAAGAGAGATTTTCATTTATAAGATTGCCTTTCTCTTATCCACTAGTCTTGCCTCCCAGACTGTCTGTCTGTCTCTGGAAAGCAAAGTCAATAAAAATGATTAGAGCTGACATCTCACAAATGTACACCCTTAAACCATGAAGCAGTAATGCTGTGCAGGAAATATTTTTCTGACCTTTTCAAATTGCATCCAACTATCTCGGGAATTTCTCAGTGACTAGAGGTAATAAGGTTCAATCCGTTTTACTGGCTGACTTCAAATTTAGTTCCCCCGAATCTCTAACTTATCTATTCTTTGCATCTTGGCTCTGGCTTCCATTCAGCATAGAAATCCATGCATTTCAGCTTTTTTTCCTCTCCTCAGGTTTAGCAAAAAGATCACAGTGTGGAATCTACAAC
This sequence comes from Redunca redunca, assembly GCA_006410935.1. Lineage (NCBI taxonomy): Eukaryota > Metazoa > Chordata > Mammalia > Artiodactyla > Bovidae > Redunca > Redunca redunca. Next base: position 1,062,790 of record SJYQ01104787.1, read on the forward strand.
CATGCCAACTCTCCATTTATTTCCCTTTCAAAAACAAAGTATGAGCATGGAGGAGCTTAGTGGGCATAATGTCTCTTCAGTAACCCTTATTGAATTTAATTAGCTTGTAGATTTCATTTCCGTCTTACATCTTAGTTTTTACCTCAGTAATCTTCATTATATAAAACTTTCCAACTTAACTATAGCATAGGTACTCTATAGAACATTAAAGAAGCAAACATACGTGAATTTCTTTTCTGTTGAATTGATTTGGGTTTTTTCTTCTGTGAGTCCAAATGCTATGAACACACTCCCTGAGTAAGGATGGGAGTCATCCAAGTGTGACTTGCTAAAAGGCAGCTGGGCAGCCCCATTTTTCACTGTGTTCCCTGAAGGAGAACAGAAAACAGAAGCTGGGACACATTTCATGACCTCACCAAAGTGTTGGATGTCAGGAAGCCTTGACAAGGAGTTAAGAAGCTTGTCTTACTTTTCATATTTAGAGCATCTCTGTGCTGAATGTGATGTGGGGGAGATGTCAATGTTTTCTCATTTGTAGGAAACACCAAATTCGACACATTTTGTTGCTCCCATCCATCGCCTTTGTACTGCCTTCTTCAGCAGTGATTAGACTCTTGGCTGAAAACGCCTGTGGTCGGTGGAGCTTGAACTCTCTTTGCGCTGCCTCTCTGGTCATGGGCAAACAGCCATCAGGAGGAGGGCACCTTTTTGAAGCTGTTCTTCCAAGAGTGTATATTTGGACAGTAATTGTCAAGTTTGATCATCACAAGATATTTGGCTTTATAAAAATGAGATAATTTCAAATAATCCTATTCAGAAAATAGATTTAGAGGGAAGAGGATAAAGAGCAGACATTTTTAAAATTCATAGTGATGCATGTTTTTTTCTTGAAAGAAAAAATTCATCTTCATATATAGCTTAACTTTACCATTTTAGAAAATGGAAATAATGATGTTGATGAAAGTTAAAAGGTAATTTACAAAGTATGTTTAAGGATATGGTGTTTTCTTGAAGTTGCTATTTTGTCATTTGAAATTCAGTGTGCAGTTATGTGTGTGGAATGCACAATAATTTGAATTTGGCGTCAGAAGGCAACAACTCCAAAACCAGTGTTCAGGACTTCCACTGAAAGTGTAAACTGATCTGAATCTGCCTGAAGAAAGGAGTGAGATGGTGCCAGGTTCCATTTATAATGAGTTATTTTGCTTTGGTGGGGTTCTTAGAGATTGGGGAATGGTATTGGAACCTGTCAGGAGCCTCAGGTGACGAGGCACAGAGGAATGAGTCGTCTAGTTAACAGCGCCATGAATAGTAATAATTGCTCCTTATCGACTGCCATTTACCAGGTGGGTGTTACCATCAGTTACCAGTTACCATCAGTAACTCATGTAGCCTCCCTCAATCTTCATAGGAGCCTGATAAGACAGGTATAACCATCTTCAATTTACTGGGGCTGAAAGTGAGATTTAAAACGCTTAAAACTGAGTTTGCTTGTAAGTGGCAGAGGTAATGTATGAAGACAATTATTTGTGTATGGAAAGGAAAGAAGTAATTCATTTACCTAACCCAGCAAGTTTTTGACATTTTCTCCTCTTTTTTCTTCTCCTCCACTACCTCCTTGCTTCTTTGCTTTTCCTTCTCCTATTCTTTTCTCAAAGAAAGAATGAAATGAGGCCAAAACGGTAAAGTACTCTCTCCCACTGTGTCTTCAGCAAGACACCATTCTTCCTTGTATCCTCATAGAGTTGCTTTCAGTAGAGCTACATATAGCATTATTTTGGAAGTTTAATAAAGACCTAGCATTCTGGCTAGTGGCTTATATTATTGCCACATAAAGTAACGTTTATCACCTTAAATAATACTATAGAATATGGTGATTCTGTGCTGTCCTCACAAGCTCACATTCAGCCCTGTCTAATCTGTCTTTCATCTGATTAATGATTAACCAGGATGAAAGAATGGATGCAGAACACAGAAGTTGAAAAGTATTTTTGTGAGTAATCTGGTAAAACCTACTTCTGCAAATGTAATATTTCTAAACCAGGATATCTAGAAAACTAAATTCCTTCACATATACAACTAGAATCCTTTTTCTTCTTCTGTCTGCTTCCCATTTCCATATTATTAAAATATGCATTCTTGATTACCAAAGTAGGCTTGTTATTGTAACCTTAGCTCAATGAAGATATCGATGCATAAGGATTAGATTTCACTTTTAAGGGATGCCTGATATCCTTCCTTTTGTCTCCTGGTGAAGGGGCTTGGCTATTTTATTCTGGGTAAACTGGGTTTGTGTTGCCTCAGCTCTGTCTGCTCTCTGATGCCAAGGCCAGCGACCCAACGGGGCCGCCTGTGTCCTCGGCATATCAGACAGAAAACTAATTCAAATCTAAGCCCAGTGGTGGAATCTCAAAGCTCTGTCACTACTATTCACAGCAAATCTATTTCTTCCTAGAGTGGGTGTTCTGAAATTTTGATCTGCATCTCACTTGAGATAAATAACCCTCTTGAAAAAATTTCAAACAGAACTACACAGGAAAGGCAGTAAAGCCTTAGACCGAAATATAATTTCAAGATTCCTCTCTCCCTCTGAGGTCTCTAGAATATGCGTGTGATCCCAGTATAGAGTTCTTTCATGAAACCCTTTCTGTTTTGCACAAGGACCCTCTGAGTCCCACTATCACCTTTATTGCAAATAAACTGAAAATAATATAAACAAACAAGAATAGATTGTTCTGAAATGATCCGCTGCACACAGTTCATCCCTCCATTACTGCTGAAGGAAGAGAAATGACAGCATCGGCTTTAAATCTGTAGACTGAGTGGTGGGCCCCCATCTGTCCTTCTGTGATATAGAGGCAATCTCCCCTTATTGTTGAGATTCAGCAATACTTATTATTACTTAATTGGAACCCCACTGATGCCCAGTGGGATTTCTTCTCCTAGGCAAGGCAATATATCCATATAGACATAGAGCATAACCACCATGGCCTACTCTAATATTATAGTCAGAAATATCAACATTGAGATCAAAATTAAACCAACACCTAGGCTAATAGAGTTTCTAGATCGTCTTTTGATATTGTTAGGAGCTCACTATTTTTCTGTGTTTATCTTTGGATTTAGAGTGAGGCCAGCAGTAATTCAAATTGAATACTCTCTATCACAGTGTTTCCTTTTCTGTTTTAATTCCTCTTTGCATTGCTTCCAGAAGTGAAGGGAGAACTGGTAAAATTACTGACAATTATAGTTTAGGAGCAAGGACACAACAAACACCAGAGGTCTGGGCACTCTGTATAGAAATGGTACTGTTTTATTCAATCTTTATTCTACCTTCTCTCTTTCTAGGTGAATAAATAGAAGGTCAACTTTATGAAATGCCTAGAAAGCCCTACTTTTACTAAAATTAAGTTAATGAAAATGAAATTGACAAGTAAATCCCTTTCACCTTAACTCTTAGTGCCCAAGCAGGACTCGTTACCTTGGACATCAGAGGGCCACTTCATTGTCTTTATTTACGGTCACAGCATTTGCATTCATTTCTCTCTTGTGCTATTTTTATTTTTGTCATTGGAGTCCATGAAGACTTAATCATCAGCCCTCTAATTTTCCAGAAAAAAAAAAAAGTTGATTTATCAAACTGGCGGCAGAAAAGGAAGAAGATCAATCTGACATTGTAGGTTAATAGTAGGGAACGAAACACATTCATAATTAGAAGAGAAAGGGACTTTCCTTGTTCATTCTAGTTTATAATAAAAAGCCCCTCGCCAAAGCGTCTTAGAAAATAATGCATTCAGACTGCGTCGAATTACCGCCTAGCAGATTCTATTTATCTGTAGCTTAAAAAGCAGCTGCGTTTTTGTAAAAAGTAATGAATGTGGCAGTCCTACTTAAAGGTAGAAGAAAAAGAACACCCCTTGTTTTGTAATAAGGGGATTTTCCATTTAAAAGAGAGAGCGAGCCTGTTGTGTGAAGTACGATTATTACATTCACTGTATTCTATCTCACCCACCAGGAGGCTAATAATGAAGGGGCCAGAGAAGGAGGCCAGTGCTACCAGGGTTATCTCGCAGCCTCAGATGTTGGATAAGTCGAAGGAGGCAGGATCGCTTCAGGATGACATTCAGAAAGGCCGGAGTGATTACTGGGAAGAGAAAAGCCTACCTATTCTTTTCTAAGGTAAACAGTTCATTTCATCTGTCAGCTGCTTGTTTTATTATAAAAACATGTTTATATAAAGATAGCTCTAAAGTTTACCTTTAAAAATTATTTTAGGTGCCTGAATATTCCCCTGGCCTGCCTGTCCATGCACTGATGCATTATTAGCAACCTGCCTTAGACAAAGGAGGCACTCGGAGCCCCACCACACCTCAAACCACGCTTTGAAGGATCTGCCAAGCTCACTTTTAATCATGAGGAAGGAATTACCCACATGGAGTCAGCAGAAAATGAGAAAGTGGAGCTCGTGCTGCGAATAATTCCAGCAAGTGCCAAGGGGCTAGTTGAGGAATGGTTTCATGAGGTGAATATCTTTAGCTTGTACTTAGGGTTTGGGTAGCGTATAATCCTTTCTCTTTTAGGAGCGATGACTATCCTAAGTGTCCTGCCCAATTCAAGAGCACTCAGAGCATTTGTCAGGCTGTTGACAGATTTGCTATCAGTCTCGTCCTTGTTGTTATTTAGTGTGACTAATTTTACATTTGCAAATATGCAGCAGTCCACTGGGGCTGCTGAGCCTGCAACTGTTAATAGCTGTGTGTATCTGTGTGAGTGCATGTCCGGTAATCCGTCTCTGTGTGTATATGTGCCCTTGTACTCGTCTTCTCTCTGTTGCGCACGTAGGTGGGGAGGATTGGCCAGCCAGCGGGTTCTCAGATGTGGTCCGAGGCTTTTATTCAATTTTTGGACCAAGAAAAAAAGAACGTGTCACATCATGGTGAATGGTCAATCTGAATTTTCAATTCATACAGAAGGAGAAGTGGGGAGGAGGCTATGAGCCCAGTGATGAGACTAACCTTTTCCCTTTGGGAAGAGCTTGATTCAAATTAAACATCACTTTCAGTGTGAAATTAGTTTGAAGGTCTCTCTCCGTTTTTTTTTTTGGTACCTGGTTTAACTCCTTGATGGGCTGCTTTTTCAGGGAGGAACCCTTCCGTCCACCTTTGTGCTTGTGTCTGTTCCCAGCAGCAGCCCATAGTTCTTTGTCCTTTGTTCTGTTTTTCTAAAGATCAGGTCCAAAAAAAATTTTTTTTACTATTTTCAAAACTGCCATTATTCACAAGATAACATTCTCCCTAAAACATGTTATTTCTTGATGTCCCAAACTCATATCTGAAGTAAATAACGTTTTGCTTCAAAGGATAATCTTGCTGGGGAGGAGGGAGAGGGAAAATTTGGGATCTTTTCCAAAGAATCTTCCAGTGTCTCCTGCTTTAGGCCAGTGTCTGCTGGCCAAGGGAGTCACAGAGGAGGAGTAGCAACTCCAAACCCCAAGTATGCTCCCTAGTTCCCCACATAAATAATGAGTCACAGGATCACCCAGGCCAGCTTGCTGCAACTCTGGCCTCAAACATGCAGGTGCCAGGAGGCTTTTGAAACCTCCATTCAGTACTCCCTCGTCCAAGGGCTAAGACCCGAGCATGTAGAAAGAAGCTCTGTCCATGGACACGCAAGGCTGCTTGCCCATCTGGGCACACCCTTGCTGCTTTGGTTAGGCACCCACAGGACTAAATATGTTATTGATTCTCTTTCTGAAATTTAGTGGCTTATGGGAAAAGGGGTAGTATGGAAAAGACTAAGAGACAAGGGTATTCTTCCAATGAATCTTCAGAAGGAAAATGTTCGGGTTTTTGAATTCCTAAAGAGGAGTGTGGAGGTCAGGCAGCTGGGTTTGGAGTGAGGCTGGGGAGGTGAGGCAGCTGGGGGTGGAGGTCGAGGTGGAGTGGGGGGTGGGAAGTGGAGGCAGAAGAGCAGCTGTGTTTATTTTAATCCGTCTCATTTAACCCTCACCTAAAAACAAATTGGAGAGGTTTGGGAGTGCATTAATCTGGACCCAATTAGCATGTCTTTCTCCTTCAAAAGTGCAACCTGAGATTAATGAATATAAACTAGAGTTTCAGATGCAGTGCTTAAATCATTTGCATGTTTCATGCATGATAATTGAATTTATGTCTGCACTTCCTTTCACTTAACTATTTCCAGTCTCCTTCCTGTGAGTCACATAAAGCAAGATTTCATTCTCCTAACCTTTCGGTGGAGTTTGCCTAGCTCTTGCTCCTAATGAGAAACTCAAGTGCTTGTTTCTTTTACTTGATTTGAATAATACAATATTTTCCACAAAGCGGAGGGCAGGGCTTAATAGACACTGGGATGCTGTTTCAGGAACTGGTAAACAGGCACTCCAGGTTTATTTTTCAAAGACCAGAAAACCCATGGAAACTAAAGGCATTGAGTTTTCAGTGGTCCCAGAGAACTGGGTTTCAGTGTGACCACTATTAAGTGTATTAATAATGCCAAGAGGAAGGTCACTTTAATGCAACATAAAGAAAGTTCTCAGGCTCTGGAGAGAGTTACCTACCACATGGGATTAGCGCATGGTACTTTTCTGGCATAGTTAGATATATGCTTCTGTGGAAGGGGGAGGTGGGTAGTGTCAGCCTTCATGAAGGTGTGTAGATGAGCAGTTCGCACTTGTGGTTGCTTAGCATGCTGTAGTTTTTTTTCCTTCTTTCTTTCTTTTTTGTTATTTAGGTGTAGAAGGCTTAATGCTGACTTAGTGCAAGCAGGTGTTAAGGTCCCCCTCCCCACCTGCTCCAACCTGAAAAGCCTAAAAGCTGGCAGTGAGCATGAAAGAATGCTTCCTAGGGAAAACGTTGAGGCCAGAGGCTTGAAATAACCCACGCTGGTTTCAGTTTGTATCAGTGATTTGTCTGTCTTCTGTCTTTCTTCATGTGTTTCCAAGTTCAATGTCCAAGTGATGAGCTTTTCTCCAGGAATTGTCCCCAGTGTCCTTTGTTTTTGGTGCATTCAGTGGTTGAGTGTTGCTGAGTGTCTTCTGGTCTTGTTTCCTGGTCCTTGTAGCTAAGCATGTGGCTGAAGGATAAAATCTTGTTGATCTGTGATGTCACCGTTTAAGTGTGCTTCCTGTCACTTATGTGTAGTTTAAAATGTTCCTTAATGTAGCATGAAATAATTGGTTAGCTTTGCAATGGTTGTGAAGTCATGTGAAGAAAATAAGTTTTGCATCCGACCAAGATAAATTCACTCTAGTGCTTTATGGCTTTTTATTCCTATGTGATAGTAATAAAGTCTCATGTAGGGATGGAAGCCATGAAATACATTGTGAAAAATCATCAACTAAGAAGGGGCCATCAGTATAGAAAACGTTAGCCTATGGAGCTATGAACATGCTGGAGAAATGATTGGGCATATAACTTTGCTACATTCATGGTGTTTCTTTGAGCTTCTTTATCCTGGGATTTTGAGAGCTAAGGAATCTAGGTTACAAGAGTTGATTCATCTCTGTAAACATTGATTTACATGCTCATTTGGGTTTGTACCTTTCTGTTTATCATACATTTTTCTCCATTGTCTCTTAATGAAACTTCTCTAGAAACTATTGGTAGCCCACCCATCCTGAGGCTGCATTTAGTGTTCCTAAGCCTCCTTCCTCCTCTTGTGACCTCTCTTCTGAAACAAAGAAGAAACAGTCCAATCAGACTTGCTGTCTTGGAAATGTGGTCCAGATTGCTCTACTCCCAAGCTCCTAAAAAGGTAGAATTGGGTGGGCTCAATCTACACCTTCTCAGATCCATGGAGCCACTGAGAGTTGTTTCAGCTTTACGAGTGTAGTGTAGTCGAGAAAGTCTGGGTGTCAGAGGAAATGGGGGGCTTTGGAGAACTGGGTTCTAATCTCTCTGACACTTCAATCTGGGGACCTGGGGCAAGTTGTTTAAGCCATGTGAGCCTCTTTATCTTTAAAATGAGAAGAAGAAATACATCTTGGGAGGATATTGTGAGGATTAAGTGAGTGTTAGGCATACCTAGCAAAGCATTTAGCATGTTAAAAAAAAAGTTCATGAATATTGCTTTTTCCCTGTCCTGACTCTTCCCTCTTCTGTTCCCATTTCTCCCCACTCCCTTCAGTGGAAAACTAGCCCCTTTGAGAGTGAAAAAATAGAATGCCTAATAAAATACAAACAAACAACTTTAAAACAAAATAATGTTTAGTTGCTTCCTTCCCATATGTGACTGAAATCCCTCAGTTGGATCAATAGCTTTTTTCGCTTGAACTGCTTTAAAAATGATTGACCTATTTCACTTCTACTGTTTTCTGTATATTTATTTTTGCTTGAATGTTTTAATACTGACTATTGACCTCTACTCATTTTTACTGGTTTTCTGGGTTTTTTTTTTCAATGAGAATTCCAATAAAGCTTATTTTGTTATCTTTTGTCTCTCCATTTCCTCTGCACAATGAGATTGTAGCCTGTGACTCTGAAATGTTTGGACTGCTCCAGAAAGATAAATGTTGCCTTTCCTTAGAAACTACCCACTCCTGCTACCAAGAAAACGCTGGTAGCTACCCTCCCAACATTTGCATACCAATGTCTTTGGGGAGACTGGTCAATTTAGTTGTAACCTTGATGCAGTTTAATTTTTAAACATATAGAAATTACAACTGACTTTATCACTAAAGCCTATAAGATAATTGTGGATAAGGAAAAGGACTTCACAAATACACAAATGCTGAAACATTAAAAAATTACAGTCTAAGTGTATTGCTATAAAAAATAGAGTATAATGAAAAATCTGTGACACTATATTTGTATCCAGAGTTCTTTTATTATAATTGAAACCTCATCCTTGAAACCTCATTCTCACCCCTATGTATCCAGATCCTACTAATATCCTTAATCCTTAGTGAGTATTCAGATATTAAGTACTGGTCACTCAGTCATGTCTGACTCTTTGTGATCCCATGGACTGTAGCCCACCAGGCTCCTCTGTCTATGGGATTCTTCAGGCAAGAATACTGGAGTGGGTTGCTATTCCCTTCTCCAGGGATCTTCCCAGAGATCTTCCTGACCCAGGAATTGAACCCAGGTCTCCTGTATTGCAGGCAGATTCTTTACCATCTGAACCATCAAGATATTAGTGGAGTACTTAATGGGAAAGGAAGGAAGGAAGAAAATGGTAGGGGAAGGAAATAAAGAAGTAAAAGGCCATATCACCATAAGAAGTCAATTGTATGGTTAAGAAGGCCATCTAGAACATTTAAAATAAAATGTAACAAATGACATATACAAAATCACTCTGGGGATTCAGAGCAAGGAATATTCCCTAGGATCAGGGATAAGACTTATGTCAGGATTTAGGATATCAGCCAAATTTCCATGGGGAAGAAAGAGTCAGGGACTTAAAAATTAATTTATCAAGGAATTTATGAAAATCTCAGGTAAAGTAGTTCTTGAAAATCTTGTATGAAGTATTCAACCCTGGAACACATATTTACTTCTGAATATCTTCACAAGTGCCATTAGATACAGGTAGTAGATCTTAATGGACACACTTACTTAGATTAATTAATTACTGCTGAATCTCAGTAAACTGCAATCAGCTCTTACCCATGTGGGACAGGACAAGTCTATGTTGCCAGCATGCCTGTGATTTCAAGGATAGCCATGTGTTTGCCCAACATTTCCCCTCTTATATTTTTGTCTGGTTGTCTTTAAACTCCAATACTTGCCATAACCATGAGGCAACTTGTGCAAAAGTGGTTGCTTTCAAGAAGGGCTCAACATCCCCCAACCACTCTAGATACTGAATATGTCACTAGACACCAGTCTTTCAGAGTGGTTTATTGGCAATAAATCCCATGGTATATTCCTATGTAAATGCCTATAAATTTGTTGGCCAGTGGAACGAAATGCTGAAATTAAAAGTGGTTTCACTCAACAAGTGAATGAGCAAAATTGTGTTTCAGCAAAGGATGAGAGTGTGACTGTGAGCCATAACAATCCTTCTCACTTTGTTTCCTTCCCACATCCTTATCAGAAATTTCTCTTCATCAGAATTTTCACCAATATTATGTTAGTCAGTGGAGGATAATATCTGTGAGATCTGGGTTTGGGCAGCTTAAGAAAAGCTACACATTGTCCAATATGTTCAAGTCCCAAAATGATGCTGTGGAATTATGAGGCTTCCTATTTGGTGAAATAAGGAGTGCAGAATTTTTCTCTCATTCTTTGGATGGTCCCAGGAACTCCAAAGTCATGTTTAAAATAGCAAAACCTAATCATTTTAGTCACAATTTGGACCTTGCCAAGTAGGCAAGTACTCTGAGTTGTCTTTGCTTGAGTAAGAAGGGGCTTTTAATGGCCTGTACTCTCACCTGCCTACCTTTATGACCTTTAAGTCACTCAATCTGATGTCCGGCATGGCTGAGGGTTTATCATCCGTTCCGGATCAGAATGAGATCTACACAGAAGAACAGAGCCCAGGAACTCAGTGAGCACCAAATAACACAACCCTCTTGGTCATGAGCTTCAGGTCTTCCATCCCTAAACCATTCTTGGAACCGGAACTTCCAAAGATAGCTACTCCAAAAAGAGTTGGCCCAGACCTTGTACTTATAGACTGTCCTGGATTTGAAACACTGGTGGGCAGAGGGTGGAGTGAAATGGGGGTTTGAAGAAATCATTCAGACACTATTGGATGTCTCCTCTCTTCACTACCTTCCATGAAACAGACCCCTAGACATGTGACAATCTGCTAATGCCAGACCTCCTCACACTTACTTTTGCCTTTAGTCCTTATCAAGATGAATGTAGAATATATTGGTTGATTTTAGGTAATAATACTAGCAGCCCTGGAGTTTCATTCTTTCTTTCCGTTACTCTTTTCTCTTTCATATGTTTAATGAGGCATGACAAAATAAACTTTCTAGACAAAAGATGTAAAAATATTCTGGGAGTATGTTTTAACTGGGAAGATATAAGCAACTAACTGGTCATCCAAAATCAGGTTACACAAAGAGGGCTCAATAAATACTGATGACTTAGTTGCTTGCTGAATTAAGTTTGAAGTGCTTCTAATAACCCACAGCACCTCATCAGACATTTGTCCCCTCTTTCTGATCTCATCTTCTGCCCCCTCATTCAACCAGTCCAGGCTTGTGAATTTGGTCTTATTCCCTGAATATACTCATTACACTTCTACTGGAGAGCCTTTGAAACTGCCACCCCCACTCCCCACCCCCCAGAATACTCTTCCTGAAAATCTACAAGTCTCACTCTCTCATTGCCTCAAGTCTCCGCTCAAAAAAGGCTCCTTACAGTGAAATCTGTCACGTGACTATTCTCTATAAAATAAAAACTACTTAGCTGTACAACTGAAACTAAAACATTATAAATGAACTCTACCTCAATGAAATAATAATTCCCCTCCTCTTTCATACCCCCAGCACCTTGCATGCTGTGAGCGCTCAGGCATGTCTGACTCTTTGCGGCCCTATAAAGTAGCCCACCAGGCTCCCCTGTCCATGGGATTCTCCAGGAGAGAATACTGGAGTGGGTTGCCATGCCCTCCTCCAGGGGATCTTCCCAACCTGAAGACTGAACCCTTGTTTCCTGTGTTTCCTGCATTTTAGGCAGATTCTTTACCCACCAAGCCATGTAGGAAACCCTCCCAGCACCTCACCTTGATTCATTTTTCTCCATGCATAACACTTTTCATTATCTAATATACTACATACGTATCTGAGTTTTCAAAAAATGATTGATTGATTGTCTTTCCTCACAGAACATCAGCTTCAGGAATCCAAGGGATGTATCTGTTTTATTTACTGGTTTATCTTCAGCGTCTAGAATCACATCTGTACATAATAGATGCTCAAATATTTGTTTGAAGTACTATTCATTGGGTGCTTCCTAGCCTCTATGTGTCAAGATACTGACAATATATATCCTAACAGCAAAGAATCTTTGGATTTCTCATCATTTGAATTAACCATGCTTTAAACATTGTCTTCTCATAAGACAAAAACCTTTTCTTTTCCAGTTTCCCTTCTTATAAGTAAAAGCATGATGTGCATCTTTGTCCATCAGATTTAATCCAAATTCTTCCCTGGGAAAAATTCTGAGTTGTGAAATTACTGAGTCACAAGTTAGTGGGTGTTTTTATGGCTCTTTATTTGTATTCCCAAATTGCTTTCCAGGCATGTTGTACCAATCCACACTCCAAGAAGAGGAAAAATGTAAGAAAAATTTTTGTTTGCCTTTTTTTGAGTAGCATCACACTGATTTTTACCATGTTCACTAGATTCCCTTGCTTTCTCGGTTCATTTGATTGATTCCACCCGAGAGTATCAACAAGTGCCATTTTAAATTTATGTTTTGAACTTTGATTCTAGATTGAAAATAAAAGAAATTACTTTAGAGATGGAAGGGAGTCAGAAATTATATTTTCCAATTTCCCCTATTAGGTGTGGCAGGCAGTGAAGTTCCAAGACCATCCTGTTAGTTGGATGAATGGCTGGGACTGAGGGACTCAGGTCAGCACCTAAAAAAAGTGTGGAAACAGTGAGTCAGCTCACAGGAATTAGAGTACACCATGCTACTTCCGAACTATCAGCGTCTCCCTGTTCCTCATTAAAATTAATGTCGAAATGTCCACAGGAGTATCTTTTGATGTCTCAAGAGATTGGTGGCACTTATAGCAAGTAGCATATAACTTTTAAGTCGAACCACCTGTTCTGCTGGCTGTGTTAGCTTGCTCTGAAGTCTTTTATCTCACTCTCTCTTGCACAATCTGGCCCCTTCGCATTTTTCTTTCTGAATTTCATACAATTACAAAACAACCAAGAAATGAGTAGCATTTGTTGCATTTCTTTGAATATAAGCAAAACAATTAGATACCTGGTCTTTTGTGCTTCTCTGAACTACCACAAAATTGTCATTTGGACACTTTGGGAATCACTATTCAAACTAGCTGATACTTTGATAAAACTTATAAGACATTTATCTCACATATAAAAACACATAATCTTCCATTTCTCTCTAAAGAAATGTACACTAACAAAAAAACTTGGAATTTTATTTTGCCTTTCCTTTAAAATTCTCAAAAATGGTCCGGTTTTTCTTTTTTTTCTCACATGTATATGGCTTTATAAGATCTCTTGTCAGATAAGGTGTTCTTATCTTACTCATGGATTGAACTGTTACAAAAAATGCCAGAGGTAAAGATCAAACACTGCTTAACATCAGCAAAAAAAAAAGAATAATTAACAGAATTCTGTACACTTCCAGAAAGATCTTGAGAGATGAATCAATTGATGTCTTACATAGGCCACTGTGTCCTGATAAAAAGCACTAGTGTATGAATATGTGTCTTAACCCAGGTGTCTCCTCTAAGCACAGGAAGTCTGAAATTCCAAACTTTCTATGGAGAATCCATGACTATTTACTGATAAGCATTAATATTTCTCAAGAAATTTACCTAGGTGCCCAGGTAAAATAAATAGCTCAAATTGATAGGAAACCTCCAAAGGGAACTAGAATGTCATTCACCATAGCCATGTAGGCTATATGTGTACGGTGGGCATATTCATTTGTTTCAGGAGCACAAATTTATCTTCAATTCAAGGGCAGAAAGCTATGAGGCCCCCCTGGAAGAAACCAGACTCTGTGCAAATGAAACTCATGATTTTTAAAATTGCATTTTTACTTTAAATATCTGTTTCTTGGTTATGGCCCCATGTGTCTGACTCTTTGCAGCCAATGGACTGTATAGTCCATGGAATTCTCCAGGCCAGAATACTGGAGTGGGTAGCCTTTCCTTTCTCCAGGGGATCTTCCCAAACCAGGGATAAAACCCAGGTTTCCTGCATTGCAGGTGGATTCTTTACCAGCTGAGCTTCAAAGGAAGCCCAAGAATACTGGAGTGGCTAGACTATCCCTTCTACAGGGGATCTTCCCAACCCAGGAATCGAACTGGGATCTCCTGTATTGCAGGTATATTCTTTACCAACTGAACTATCAGAGAAGCCCCTCATCTTATTTAGATTGTAGGAAATAATTTCAATAAATATTTCCCTCATTTTTATCAAAACCAAATCTTTAAAACCAAGCACCCCCCACCAATGTCTATCAACAGCTATGCCCTCTCAAGTCTAGAAAATAAACTTTTCTTCAGATATTCAAAGCCTCATTCCCTCTCACTCCATTTCCACAATGTCTTCCCCCTCCAAGATGCTCAGAAAGTAAAAAACAAAACAAAACAATAATCCACCACCAGCCTGTTCCAGGCCATGTCATTTACATACATCATTTTGATTAATCCTCTGGGCATCTCACCAGGAAGTTATTTTCCTTATTTTTTTTTCTTTTCAAATTTAGAAACTGAGGGGCTGAGAGATAGTGATTCACCAGCTGCTTTTCACATATTCTCATTATATCCCTAGTGTCCATCCTCAAACTCCAGACATGACTCATATCAGGTGTGCCAGCTGTTGAGATATTGTGTCTCAGCTCCAACCCCGCCCCTGCTATGTCTTGTATATGGTGATACTAGGGCTTCTCTGGTGGTTCAGACAGAAAAGAATCTGCCTACAATGCGGGAGAGACCTGGGTTTGATCTCTGGGTGGGGAAGATCCTCTGGAAGAGGGCATGGCAACCCACTCCAGTATTCTTGCCTGAAGAATCCCCGTAGGCAGAGAGCCTGGAGAGCTAAGTCCATGGGGTTGCAAAGAGTTAGACATGCCTGAGCAACTAAGCACAGCACACAGGATCCCTTATTCCTACTCTCCTTGGAGGTTTGAGATTGGAGTGGGCCAGTCCCACCCTCCCTATGCACGTGCGCGCACACACACACCCTTTCTCATTTCTTCTAATGAGTGAACCTGTCCAGGAAAGAGGAAATGTGACCCTCAGTCACTCCACACCCCCTGCCACCCTTGCTGCTGTTTTCTTTATATTGTTGCCAACATTTCCCCATAATTCTGGCTAAAGGTCAGAATAATGCTAGAAAAGGCAGAAGTGGCCTTACAGGGGCAAAATGTCTCTGAGTACCTGAGCAGTTAAGCATCCTGTTACCTCTGAGGGAAGTCACTGGGTCACTGTGGGGAGGCTTTCCAGACCTGCCCCCACTTCTTTGTGTAAACAGTGCAGTTGAGGAAAGTAAAAGTGAAAGTCTCTCAGTCATGTCCTACGCTTTGCAACCTCATGGGCTGTAGCCTGCCAGGCTCCTCTGTCTGTGGAATTCTCCAGGCCAGAATACTGGAATGGGTAGTTTTTCACCTCTCCAGGGGATCTTCCTGACCCAGGAATCGAACCAGGGTCTCCTGCATTGCAGGTGAATTCTTTATCAACTGTGCTACCAGGGAAGCAGGTCCAAATCTTAATTCTACCAGGGCAGGTGACATCAAGAATGAAGGTGAGTGGTGGAGTAGATATTTTAGAATGACTCAGCCATCCTTTTGCAACCATGAGAAGCATTCTGTCTTTGAAGAGTGCGTCATCTGATGATGGCAGTAGGATTGCAGTGGGAGGGCTCAACTCTGCCCCCAGGTAGATGCATGAGCATATGAAGGTCACTTGTTCTCTTGACCCAAGTTCGTCATCTGTCATCTGGGATAATTTCCATCCTTACTTCAGGTGGTTTTGAGGCTCAAGTGATACGTAAAGAGAAATGCTTCAGTGAAATATAGGACTTTGGAAATGTAGCATCTAGAGGGTTATCGGGTTAGAAATTGACACAAAATGGCAAAAATTTAATTTCACTTGAAATTTAACTTGGTGATGCTAAGTTCATTCACTGGTTCATGTGCCAAGCCCTGTGTCAGGGGATGAGGTGATGCCAAGAGCAAGGCAGGCACAATCCACAGTGGGGATTAGTGGCAGTGGAAGATATAGACAGAACCAGTGGTCAGGGTAGAAGAAGGATTATGAAAAGGGATGCCTGGCGTTCAGTGGATGTATGGAAGGCTCCCTTTGGCAATAAGAAAAGTCGTCTTAAGGACTTGACATTTAATCCTGGTTTCAGTGGTGGAAGCCACAGCTTTCTGAAAACCCTAAAAAACTCTCCCACTCTCTGCCTTCCACACCATCCATTGATACTATGTATAAAATAGATACCTAATGAGAACCTACCATATAGTTCATGGAACTCTTCTCAGTGCTCTATGGTGACCTAAATGCAAAGGACATCCAAAAGAGGGGATTTGTGCATACATATACCGGGTTCACTTTGCCGTAGGGTAGAAACTAATACAACACTGTAAAGCGACTATATGCCAATAAAATTTTTTTTTAATGTCCAGCCATTCCTTCTACTGTCACACAGATATAAAATGAATTCTTAGTCTAAGGATGATAACTGTTTATACAAAGCATTTTCCATTCTGCTCCTCTTTGGCTAGCTAAGCAGGGCTCAGTAGCTACTGACCCGTGTTTGGGACACCTCCATTCTCCAGAAAGGTATAAAATGGGAGCCATATCTCCATTTCTTTGACAGGATAAAAATATGTTTTCCTGCCGAAGCAGAAACAAGCCAGGGGCTTCCGTCTAAGCTGTTTTTAAAGTCAATCTCTCCAGCTACTTTCCTCAATAAATCTCTTTCATGTACAAAAGTTTTCAGAGAATTGTCACTGTGTGTGACCTTGGACAAGTTACTTGACCTCTCTATGCAGGAATAATTAAAACCATAGGGTGCTTCTTATAGGACTGTTGCAAGTTATGAAATACAATAGTGCCTGAAGGACTCCCCTGGTGTCCAGAGGTTAAGACTCCCAGCTGCCATTGCAGGGGGCTCGGACAGTCTGTGGTTGGGGAACTAAAGGTCCCACACGCTGTGGAATCACAGCCAGAAGGAAAAAAATTGAATTTGAAAGTAGCACTGGGAATATTTGTTGTTGTTCATTTGCCAAGTCACGTCTGACTCTTCGCGACCCTGTAGACTGCAGCGCACCCGGCCTCTGACAAGCATAAGCCAATTTTATTATGATTATAATCACCATCTCTTTTTTCCTAACTCCTACTTACTTTCAGTTCACTAGTTCACTACAATTTGCTTATAATCCATGGCTCATATCCATAAACAGCTCTTGTTAAAGTCACCAATAACCTCCATGTAGCTGAATCTAAGGGGCTATTTTAGTTTATATTTTACGGACTTCTTCATAGCAATCTAATCTGTTGATCTGAACCTTTAAAACGTTTATATATATTCTCCTCTGTTGATATCTATGACACAACAACTTCCTGTTTTCCTTTTAATCTTTCTGGTTATGGCTCCATTTCTTTTGTTGGCTTTTTAATATTTAATATGAAGTTACTCAAAATTTGGGCCTGGGTCTTTTCCTTTTTTCCTCTTCTCTCCCTGGGTAAGCCTCTTTAGGTCTCTGATTTCATAACTTTGTTGTCTGTCTCTTTTCTGAGCTCCAAATCCATATAAGTAACTACCTTCTAGTTATCTCCTAAGCTATCTATCTAGACATCTTCACTAGGATGTTTCAAAGGTATACCATTTGCAACATGTTTAAAACAAATTAGACATCTTCTACCCTAAACCTGGGCCTCCTCTACAGGTTAATTTTATCCATTTCTTGTCCAGTTCTTTCTGTGAATTATATCCATTGCGTATGTAGAAATCCAGGCATAATTCTTGGTATAGTCTTACCCCATTTTCTTTTTTTAAATTTGAAATATAGTGATTTGCAATGTTGTGTTAGTTTTTGGTATACAGGACAGTGATTCAGTGACATATATATATAAACTGAATATACATATACACATATACATATATTTCAGTATGTTTCCTTTTTCATATTCTTTTCCATTAGAGCTTATTACAAGACATTGGACATCTTGTAATATTCCTGTGCTATATAGTTTCCTGTGCTATATAGTTGTTGTTAAGTCTATAAGTTGCTTCCAATCCTTGGCAACCCCATGCACTGCAGTTCATGCCAGCCTCTTCTATTCTTTACTGTTTCTGGAGTTTGCTCAAACTCCTGTCCATTGAGTCAGTGATGTTTGTAACTATCTCATCCTCTGCCTCCCCTTTCTCCTCCTGCCCTCAATCTCTCCCAGCATCAGGATCTTTTCCAGTGAGTCAGCTCTTCACATCAGGGGCCAAAGTATTAGAGGTTCAGCTTCAGCACCAGTCCTCCAAAGTATATTCAGGGGTGATTTTCTTTAGGATTGACTGGTTTGATCTCCTGCCAGACCAAGGGACTCTCAAGTCTTCTTCAGCACCACAGTTTGAAAGTATCAATTCTTCAGCACTTAAACCTTCTTTATGGTCCAACTTTCACATCCATACTAGAAAAAGAAGAGGTTTGACTTACGGTGTTTGTATCTGCTAATCCCAAGCTCCTAATTTATCCCTCCCCCCAACCCATTTCTAATTTCAAGTTAAATCTTTTATGTATCTGTTCAATCCATCCACTTTTCTCTGACTCCACTGCCATGATTCAAGATCAAATGGCAGAAGGACCCACAAGAGCCTGCAGTTTCTCATTTCTGATCTGTTGTGAACCCTCTTTGGGTCTCCAGTCTCATAGCACAGCCAGACATAGCTCTTCAAATTCAAAACTGACATTTCAACTTCATCTCCTTCTTAAAATAGTTTTAGTGTTTTCCTGTTAGAAAAAAGGCCAAAGTCATCACCATTCCTTCCAAGAAACTACAGGATCTGGTCCCTGTCTACCTCCTTGTCCCCATTGCTCTAGGCAATCCATTCTCCTTCATGACTGTCAGCCCTTTAAACATGTTTGTCATGCCCACCTCTTTACACTCAAGTCCTCCTCTGTCTGGAAGGCTCTCCAATTGACCACTCCACCTCATCTTTCTGGAGGGACATCTACTCAACCTTCACTCTCTCCCCCTGCCGTATGCCACCTCTCAGCTTCACAGGCAGATCTGGTTCATCTGCGCCTATCTCCACAGCAGTGAGGGTCTTTCTTTAGGAATCTTGATTCAGTTTGTAATTAACTATTCATTGTGTATTTAATTAGTGTTTCTATTCCCAAATATAACTTCAGTCAGTTCAGTTCAGTCGCTCAGTTGTGTCCAACTCTTTGCGACCCCATGAACTGCAGCATGCCAGGCCTCCCTGTCCATCACCAACTCCCGGAGTTTACCCAGATCCTGGTGGGTTGCCGTCTCTGGGGTTGCACGGAGTCGGACACGACTGAAGTGACTTAGCAGCAGCAACATGTCCATTGAGTCAGTGATGCCATCCAACCATCTCACCCTCTGTTGTCCCCTTCTCTTCCTGCCTTCAATCTTTCCCAACATCAGGGTCTTTTCAAGTGAGTCAGCTCTTCACATCAGGTGGCCAAAATATTGGAGTTTCAGCTTCAACATAAGTCCTTCCAATGAACACCCAGGGCTGATCTCCTTTGGGATGGACTGGTTGGATCTCCTTGCAGTCCAAGGGACTCTCAAGAGTCTTCTCAAACACCACAGTTCAAAAGCATCAATTCTTCTGTGCTCAGCTTTCTTTATAGTCCAACTCTCATATCCATACATGACTATTGGAGAAACCATAGCCTTGACAAGATAAGAGAAACCCAAGTAAGATGGTAGGCACCAAGAGAGGGCATCAGAAGGCAGACAGACTGAAATCACAATCACAGACAACAGGCCAATCTGATCAAATGGACCACAGCTTGTCTAACTCAGTGAAACTAAGACATGCCGTGTGGGGCCACCCAAGACAGATGGGTCATGGTAGAGAGGTCTGACAGAATGTGGTCCACTGTAGAAGGGAATGCAAACCACTTCAGTATTCTTGCCTTGAGAACCCCATGAACAGTAAGAAAAGGCAAAAAGATAGGACACTGAAAGATGAACTCCCCAGGTCAGTAGGTGCCCAATATGCTACTGGAAATCAGTGGAGAAATAACTCCAGAAAGAATGAAGGGATGAAGACAAAGCAAAAATAACACCCAGTTGTGGATGGGACTGGTGACAGAAGCAAGGTCCACAGCTGTAAAGAGCAATGTTGCATAGGAACCTGGAATGTTAGGTCCATGAATCAAGGCAAATTGGAAGTGGTCAAACAGGAGATAGCAAGAGTGAATATCGACATTCTAGGAATCAGTGAACTAAAATGGACTGAAATGGGTGAATTTAACTCAGACGACCATTATATCTACTACTGAGGGCAGAAATCCCTTAGAAGAAATGGAGTAGCCATCATAGTCAACAAGAGAGTCTGAAATGCAGTACTTGGATGCAGTCTCAAAAATGACAGAATGATCTCTGTTCATTTCCAAGGCAAACCATTCAGCATCATGGTAATCCAAGTCTATGCCCTGACCAGTAACGCTGAAAAAGCTGAAGTTGAACGGTTCTATGAAGACCTACAAGACCTTTTAGAAATATAACTTAGGCTCTGTGAAATAAAGAACTGTTTCTGGTCGTGCTCCTGTTTTCCTCAAGCACTTACCCAGAGGGTCTACTTTATAAGAAGGAACTCAACATTTGTTGAATAATTGAATGAGTGACTTCCCTTCCTGGGTTATCAGAGTATTTCATGTTTCCTTTCAAAACTCTCATATCCCTTCCAAAGCTTGGTTGTACCATATTGTAAGAAAGATTTGAAAATTATAATTAAATTTGGGGCTAAAACATAGTGAGGGTTTCTTTCTAATAGATGAGGTTTCCCTATAAAAATGAGGTTCATTAGAGCACAAGTTGGACAAATATGTGTAAACAGCCTCCAATCAAGTACACAAGATTCAAATAGGAGAGAAGCCACAATTAATTTGAAACCTAAATTGTATTTTTGCATCAACAAAGTTACAGAAAAACAAGCCATTAAGTAATTGCTATTGTGACATAGATTCATGCTACAGTTGAAGTACTTTGCACAGCTGTAATCTCAAACTACCTTGAGGCTTGTCACATTTTTTAATTTTCTGATTGATTAAATGGATTATTTGACATTTTGGCAGATCATAGAAACTACAGAATAACAAAGACTTCTTTCATTCCTCATTATTTGCTCTTTCTGAGCTTAATGCAAATTCTTTAGA
This sequence comes from Redunca redunca, assembly GCA_006410935.1. Classification (NCBI taxonomy): domain Eukaryota; kingdom Metazoa; phylum Chordata; class Mammalia; order Artiodactyla; family Bovidae; genus Redunca; species Redunca redunca. The sequence continues at coordinate 1,083,834 of SJYQ01104787.1, forward strand.
AACAAAAGTGTGATATTTCCTTTTCTATAATTTTATTTCAGTGTTGTAGTTTTACTGATAATAGTAGCAGTTCTTACACAAAAATTTGCATAATTAACTTAGCATTCTTTCTAATTAAAATGTAATGCAAAAAAAGATATGAACTTCATATCACATTCAGACTTTTATCTTCTTGTCATTTGTACAGAGAATTGTGTACTTTTATATTCTTTTCATTGGAACAGAGGATTAAAAAAAAACAACTCTCATTGATGATGGAAAATTCTGTTTTGGCAGCCAATTCATCCTTTGAAAGACTAGGTATTTCCAGGTGGCCAGTTAGGGATGGTTTGGACAGTTTTACACTGACTAGACTGGCCAGAGAAGGGCTTTTTCATTCCAAGCTCATTTTCTCTAATCTATTCAGTTAGTACTGATTATATATATATTACATAGTTGTCACTCATCCACTGGGACACCAACAGACCTCCGTTTAAAACTTGCATCCAACTGACAACTCAGGTAAAGTTTTCTTAGGTAGACTCTCTAATCAGTTTCTCACGCTCCCTCGAGGAGAGCAGGTATGTGTTTGGGGCTGACTGCCTTTCTAAAATGAAAGTGAAAGTGAAGTTGCTCAGTTGTGTCCGACTCTTTGCGACCCGTGGACTGTAGCCCACCAAGCTCCTCCGTCCATGGGATTCTCTAGGCAAGAATACTGGAGTGGGTTGCCATTTCCTTCTCCAGGGGATCTTCCCAACCCAGGGATTGAACCCAGGTCTCCCACATTGCAGGCAGACGCTTTAACCTCTGCACCACCAGGGAAGCCCAATATATAAATATATATATACACTGAGTTTCTGCTAAGTGACAGGAGCTGGACTAAACATTAGAAATAGACACTGAAAAGACACCAAGTTCTCTTTAACACAGGATCCTCAGACTTAATTGGGAAAATAATCATGAGGTAGTAGGATAACTGCTATTTAGACAATTTATCCCCTACCCAACTTGACAAGCAGGGAAGGCTTGTCAAGGAACTAATATCTAGTCGAGATTTGAAGAAGTAGGAGGCCATGCAGGGGAGAGGGGAAGGTGGAGGGGGGACATGCAGAACTTGGAATGAAGGAGAAGCCTCTGTTAAGCTTGGAAACATCACCCGCCATGACAAGATTCAAGATATGTAAGCAATTCCAATTCAGTACGTCCCCAAACACAGGCTTGAAGAGGGGCAGCTTAAAAAGAGGCGATTCAAGCAGAAACCTGAAGGGTGTATCAATAAGAAGCTGGATTTTATCTCTGTATGTGATGGAGAACCACTCAAGATTTACAGACAGGAACACTGTGCTTAGCTTTGCTCCTCAGGAAGATCTCTGATTGCAGGGATGAAAGGAAAAGATAAGATGGAGAAAGGAGACCCATTTGGAGGCCAACGCAATCATCCAGTACTATGCAAATCAAACTACTGTGATAGCAGTGAGGCTGGATATCTCAGCAGACAAACCAGAAAGCTATTTAGGAGGGACATTAGGTAGGAATTTGCAACCACTAAATGCACACAGGGAAGCCGGGGTGAAGCTGAGAGCAATGCTTTGGCTTCCTTGAGCTCCTATGTGGAAGGCATCACAGTCCATGATGCATCGCAGGCGTCCTACTGGCAGTGCTAATTACAAATAGGTAGAGATACACTCCTGGATCCTGGAAGATTTAAGCAGAAAGGATCCAAAGCATTCCTTAACCCATGACTTTCTGGGCAAGAGATTTGAGGCTGTGGCCTTTTCCCTCCAAGAGAGTCTTCAATTAGGTGGCTTCTTGTGTTCTCAGGTCACCCTCCCTCCTGGATTTCTCTTTCTTAGCACAAATCAGATTGTGCTGTAGTTGTCCAATTCCTTAACTGTTTTCCTCAGCAGAATACCTTTCAGCAGAGAACTGTGTCTTATGATTCAGGCATTTGTGAACTCAATAAGGGTCTCAACATCCATGGTGTCTACTAGGCATCAGGCATTCATTATGCACAGGACCTTACACAATGCATGTAAGCTCAGCGGTAAAGAATCTGTCTGCAATGCAGGGGACTCAGGTTCAATACCTGGGCCAGTAAGACCCCCTGGAGAAGGGAATGACAGCTACTCCAGTATTCTTGCCTGGAGAATTCCATGGACCAAGGACCCTGGAGGGCTACATTCTATGGGGTCGCGAAGAGTCGAACATGACTTAGCAACAAAACAACAACATGTCAATCCCAAACTTTCCTGTGTTGTTCTGTCACTCTCCTACCCTTTTGACCGGGCTGTATGATGGTAATACCAGTACAGAGAGCAATAATATCTGCTGATTTTTCAGGATTATAGTGATGAATGGTTGGTGCTTTGTAATCATTCTATCAATGTTCAAATCCTGACTCTGTCACTCATTAGTGGGATGTCCCAGCTGCTCTCTTTTATTTCCTGAGCACCTATATTCTCATTAGTAAAATGGGGTTAATAATAGCATTTGCATCATAGGATCACGGTGAGGAATAAATGAGGTATTAAGTGTCTAATTCAGTCATTGACACATAGAATTCATTCAATTTATCTACAATGATTTCATTTATGGAAATTCTTTTTAACTTTCCAGCAGTTATTTAATAACACTTATTAAAGATTTATGGTGCATGAAACCTAAAGCATAGAGGATGCAAAGATGCATACCTTAAGTTTCATGAAGGAGATAAACAAACAAACAGGTAGACTATGTATTATACTTATTGTACTAAAGAGAGAACATCTAATAAGTGCCACAAGTATGAGCTGTTGTTACAAGTCTGTGGTTCTTAATGTGGCTTTTACGAAATATTGATGACAGACCCTATGCCCAGATATTTTGATTTACTTGGGTTGAGCAGCTGGTATTTTTTCAAAGTGCAACCTAGATGGTCCTATGTATAGCAGGTTTCAGATCATATATGTAAAAATCCAAAGAGGGAGAAATTATTTAAGGATGAGATTCCTGAGGAAGTCTTCATGTAGAAATGGAGGAATATGATAATTTCTAAAGAATTGATGCTTTTGAACTGTGGTGTTGGAGAAGACTCTTGAGAGTCCCTTGGACTGCAAGGAGATCCAACCAGTCCATTCTGAAGGAGATCAGCCCTGGGATTTCTTTGGCAGGAATGATGCTAAAGCTGAACTTCAGTACTTTGGCCACTTCATGCGAAGAGTTGACTCATTGTAAAAGACTCTGATGCTGGGAGGGATTGGGGGCAGGAGGAGAAGGGGACGACAGAAGATGAGATGGCTGGCTGGCATCACTGTCCATCACTCGATGGACATGAATCTGAGTGAACTCCAGGAGTTGGTGACGGACAGGGAGGCCTGGCGTGCTGCGATTCATAGGATCGCAAAGAGTCGGAGATGACTGAGTGACTGAACGGAACTGAACTGAACTGAAAGTTAATTAATCATACATTTTATTATAAAAATTAAAATGGTAAAAGACCATTCAAAAAATACATAAATGCTTCCGCAAATCTCATCATTCTTTTATTTCTATACTGGTTTTTTCCTTTTCTTTTCTTTTTTTTCAGTCTCTGGGCATACATATTTGTCATGCTAAAGCAAAACTATTCAATAGAAACATATTGTGGGCCACAAACTCAAGCCAGACATTAAATTTTAAATTTCTCAGCATCTACACTATAAAAATGTAAAGGTACAGATGAAAGTAAATTTTAAAATGTATTTCATTTAACCTATTATATAAAAATAGTGTCAATACAAAATTAATGATATAAACTCATATCTAAATACATTCTTTTGCATGTGAGTTGTTCAAAATCCAGTGTATATTTTACACTTAACACAAATCTTAATTCAGACTAGCCTAATTTCAAGTACTTAAAAGCCACATATGGATGGTGGCTATCATGTGTGTGCTTAGTCACTCAGTTGTGCCTAACTCTTTGCAACCCCATGGACTGTAGTCCACTGGGCTCCTTTGTCCATGGGGATCTCCAGGCAAGAATACTATGTGGGTTGCCATGCCCTCCTCCAGGGGATCTTCCCAACCCAGGAATCGAACCCAGGACTCCTGCATTGCAGGTGGATTCTTTACTGTCAGAGCCACCAGGGAAGCCCAAGAATACCGAAGTGGGTAGCCTATCCCTTTTCCAGGGATCATCCCTACTCAAGAATTGAACCGGGGTCTTCTGCATTGCAGGTGTTCTTTACTCACTGAGCTACCATATTGGACAGCATAGTTTTAGAAGGCGTGAGCTATACAAGATATTTAAGGGATTCCGAAATAGTGAATAGATTTTAACTATTATTATTATTGTGTCTGCTCTTGTTGTTGATATAGAGATCTGATTAAGACAAATCCCATAGAGTTAGACCACCGTGTGGATTACTTAAATACTGGTTTAAGGGATTTGAATTTTATTTAATGGCCATGAGAAAGCACTGGAGATTTTGAGTAAAAATGCTAACTTAACTGGACTATGTTAGATGAATTGGAAGAAAGGGCAGTTGGAGGTGAGAAGACCAATTAGAAGTCCAAGGGAGAGATAATTATGGCATGGATTCCAGCCAAGGCAGGAAATGGGAGGAAAGGAACAAATGGGAAAATATTCACAAAGACATGGTGACTGATTTCATTTGGGAACGTGGGTAGAGAAACAATAGAAGCAAAGATGACTCCGTGGCAGATGGGAAGGTCGGGGGAGGAGTTTGTCTAGGGGGTACAGAGTGATTCTATTCAGGTTTATACATGTTGAAGTTGAGATCTAAACAAGATGAGGACCTGATCCAAATATCTAGCAGGTATATGGACTTGGATTTTGTCTAGTAATGGTTAAACCAAAGACGTTAAACCAAAGAAGAGTATAGAGAACATAACAAAGGAGATCCATAGGGGAACATGAAAACTGTCTTTAAATACCTAAAGAACTGATATTTGGGGAAATTAACAGTTTGCCAGTGCAGCTCAGCAAAGCAAAAATGGGATTAGTCAGAAAAGTCATATTGAAGCAGAGTTTAGCTTCAAATGTAAATAAATTACCTAACATTTAGATAATTGTCCATTTATAAAACAAGTGGCCTCAAAGTTCCATGAACCTCTTCAGAGCAAACATTTAGAAATAAAAGCACATGTAAATACAAATCAGATGTCTTTGTTGCTCTCGAACTAGAATTTGCATCATTTCTGTAAGAGCTTATCAATCTTAAACACATAACCAGAATAGATAGTTAACCTCTATTAAACTCCTTTATTCATTGGTGGCTGGGCTTTTGCCATCCCCATTCACAGCTTAAACACTGGCAGACAGGTTTGATTAGCCTACCTGGAGCCATCCATCCTCTGCTTGTTTTTAGATCCTTTCTAACAAAATTCTCTCGTCACATGGCTCTTCTGTTCTCTAGCCAAGGACTCATCCTCTTTTGACTTCCTTTTCTCTATTCTACCAGTGGCATCTATTACAAGGGCATGAATGTGTTGGCTTCTAGGAAGATTTTATTACTTCCTTCCCTCCTCCTCCCTCTCCTTGAATTGAATCAGAATCAATAAAAAGAATATTCATCAATTGTGGGGTTAAGCTGTGGTATGAGTTTGGTATGATGTGAAAAGAAGTAAAATGTGAACCTGCTTGAGGCTGCATGGTCTCTGTCTCCCTTCCCTCTCCCTCCCTCCCTCCTCCTTTCCTTCCTCCTCCTTTCCTCTTGGATCTGTTTTTACTTTGGTCTGATACTGGAAATAGCAGTGGTTAGAAATAAGCCCAATATCCCACTAAGGATAAGAATTCTTTCTCTTCAATTCTCATCTTCTTAGAAAACAATCAAGATTCTGGGAGGATTTGGAATATGCCAGATGACACTATTGTGTGTGTGTGTGTGTGTGTGTGTTTTAGGTTTAGGCACAAATCCTGAAAGTAAAAGTTTTTGGGGATCCACAGGGCCCAGGTTGTTAACAAAAACCAACTCCATTAGAGGAAGTACAGTGTAGTTGGCAAGAGCATAGACTCTGGAGTCAGGCTGCCAGGTTCCGTCCTGGCTCTTCCATTCACCAGCTATGTGTCCTGAGTCAGATTGCTAACCTATGGGTTTCTCCCATTCCTAACCTGTGAAACAGGGATGCGATATTTCTACAGTTGTGTGGCAGGCACTGAGAATAAGGCAGTAACAAAACAGAAAACATTCCTGCTGGAATAGACTTTCCATTCTAGCAAAGAAAACAAAACACACAAAAAAATAAATATATGATATTTTTGCATAGTGATCAGAACAAAGAAGAAAAGCCATACAAGGTAAAGGGTTAGAGAGTTTTGGCAGATGTACTAGTATAGTGAGCCATCAGGTAAAGCTTTTGTGAGGAATGATGTTTCAACCAAGACCTTGTATATACCTGGGAGACAAATGTCCAAACTGAGGCAACATCAGGTGTAAGGTCCCAAAGAGAGAAACTTCCCTGAGTGTTTAAGGAGTAGCAAGGAGACCAGCAGAAACTGGAGTAAAGTGAGGAAGGAGGAGGTGGCAGGAGATGAAGCCAGGAAGTAGAGAGAGCACAGATCATTCTGGCCACAGGCCATGGTACAGACATCAGATGGTCTTCTAAGTGAAGCAAATCCCCTGGAGAGGAGTTAGAGGTGACTGCGAAGTATTTTGCTGGTGCAATTAGAGTTCTGCATAAAGCTGTCATTTACTGAGGGAGAATCAAAATGGGGAGATCAAGAGTTTATAACCAGACACATTAAATTTGAGGTGCCTATTAAATTTTTAATTGGAAAAGTCAAGTAGAAAGTTTAATATATATCTTCTTAGTTCAAATGCTGCTGCGAATCCATAGGAAATGAGAATTAAACATTGACCATTGAATTTGATTAAAAAAAAAAGAGGTCACTAGTGACCTGGACAGGAATATTTCAATGTTTTAATATTTCAATATTTCAATGTTAGGACGAAAGCCTGACAGCAGGGAGTTAGAGAGAGAATAGAAAGAGTCTGCTTCTGGCTATGATGATTGAGCTTGTATCAAACCAACCTCCTGCTGAAACGACTAGAAAAGCTGGATTATAAAAGTCTGTTTGAAGATATTTGCAATATACTAAGACCAACAGTATGTGAAAAGCCAAGATGCAGAGAGAAGGGAAGTGCATGGATGGAAGTTCAATATTTGATTCTATCCACCCCTCCCCCTCCCCATTTAGGGCATTTGCCTATTCGTAAGTTGTACTGAAGAGAGGCTAGGAAACAAGAAGAACGTGACAGTCAAGGAATTAAGCAGCTGACCTGACCCATGGACAGTCTAATGGAACTACAGAGAAAAAAATAGAAGAGAGGGAGTTGGTGAATAACTCAGGCTTTCATTTGGAGATCCTCGAGGGCTTCATCCTAAGAACAAGAGCAACCAGAGATAGACCAAATTCCCAAAGAGTAAAGCTCAGCTTCTACTCACTTCAATCACAGCCTGGAGTAACAGTTTTCCAGAAGCAATAATAAATCCTCTGGAGCAAAGCTGTCCACGACAACCTTCCATGATGATGCAAGTGTTCTACATCTGTGCTTCTAGTGGGGTTTCCCCAGTGGCTCAGCAGTAAAGAATCTGCATGCAATGCAGGAGTCACAGGAGATGGGGGTTTGATCCCTGGGTGACGAAGATCCCCTGGAGGAGGGCGTGGCAACCCACTGCAGTGTTCTTGCCTGGAGAAGCCCATGGACAGAGGAGCCTGGTGGATTGTAGTCCATTGGGTTGTAAAGAGTCAGACACGACTGAAGCAACTTAGCATGCACGCTTCTAATGAGGTAGCCACTAGCCACATGTGGTTACTGAGCACCTGAAATGAGACTAGTATGACCAAAGAAAAATGTAATTTTACTAATTTTAATTCAAATGAATTTAAGTTTAGAAGGCCACATGTGCTGTTGGACAGTGTAACTCTGGAGGAAGATAATGTATCTAGTGATTCAAATTATCTCTATAATTTTTTCACACAGCATGTCTACTTTCAATCAAAAAATTGCCAGGCATGTCAGAATATAAGAGTAAATGAACAAAAGACAAGATAAAGAAATTATTAACTTAAAATATATTGTAAAAACTTAATGAAAAGATGGATAATTTCAGCATAACAGTGGTACTAGACAAATAGAAATAAAAGGAAATTCTAGAAAAAAAATTATGAAAACTCAGTAGATAAGTTTGATTATAGAATAGAAACAACATATGACAAGATTAGGGAACAGGAAGATAGGGTAATTTGAAAATGTCTGGATAGAAGTACAGAGAAAGAAGAATGGAAAATACAGAAAAACATCTATATGTCATATGAAACACAGTGAAAAGATCTGACATGTAATTGAAGTACCAGAAGAGAAGAGAAAGAATGGGCTATAAACAGTCATTCAAGGCGTAAAAGTTTTCAAAACTGATGAGAGACTTCAGACTATAATCAGGGGGTTGGGTTATAACTGTATAAATTTCAGAGTCATGGGTTCAAATTAACCTTGCAATTCCCTTTCACATATCTTATATCAGTTCTTCAGTTCAGTTCAGTCGCTCAGTCTCTGACTCTTTGCGATCCCATGAATCACAGCACACCAGGCCTCCCTGTCCATCACCAACTCTCGGAGTTCACTCAGACTCATGTCCATTGAGTCAGTGATGCCAGCCAGCCATCTCATCCTCTGTCGTCCCCTTCTCCTCCTGCCTCCAATGCCTCCCAGCATCAGAGTCTTTTCCAATGAATCAACTCTTCTCATGAGGTGGCCAAAGTACTGGAGTTTCAGCTTTAGCATCATTCATCCCAAAGAACATCCAGGACTGATCTCCATTAGAATGGACTGGTTGGATCTCCTTGCAGTCCAAGGGACTCTCAAGAGTCTTCTCCAACACCACAGTTCAAAAGCATCAATTCTTCGGCGCTCAGC
>SJYQ01104787.1:1093354-1190263 GCA_006410935.1 Redunca redunca
CTGGAGGAGAGAATGGCAAACCACTCCAATATTCTTGCCTCTAGAACCCCATGGACAGTGTGAAAAGAGAAGTAATTATGGATCAATTTAAAATGAAAGTTTTAAACCCACTTACTTCGGCTCTTTATTTCAGTAAAAAGAATTTTCATTAGATGTAATTATAAAAAATTGGACCGAGTAGAGAAATGGCCAAAAAAAGAGAAACCTTCATCTTACCTAGAAGTAAATGCTAATTATTCTTGTTTTCTTTCTTTTTTTAAGCTTTTTATTTTATATTGGAGTATAGCTTATTAATGATGTGATAGTTTCAGGAAGATAGCAAAGGGACTCAGTCAAACATATACATGTAAACATTTTCCCCCAAACTCCCCTCCCATCCAGGCTGCCACATACCTTTGAGCAGAGTTCCCTATGCTATATGATAGGTTAAATGCTATTATTCCATATGTAAGCTTTTCTACTTTTTCTCTGCATTTATATGTGTGTGTGTGTGTGTATGTGTATGGACATACACATACATGCATATATAATGCTTACATATTTGAAAAATAAATCATTCCTGCATTGTTCTGTAACCTGTGTGGGTTTATGTGGGTGTCATTTGGTGGGGGGGGGTGCAGTGTTAAGAATAGCTGTGAATCCTCTTAAAATCCACTAAGTGGACATCAGCCTTCTCAGTTTCCTTACACACAAAATTTCTATTTATTGATTCAATGTTTCCCAGTCTTTTTTAATCTGTGACACACTTTAAGAGGACTAAACATAAGGAGGATACAACATGGTGAGTGGGAGGAAGTATAACCTGAATAGTTATAAATTATAAACTGAAATGAACAGGTTATATTTATAGTTTATAAAAGAACAGGTTATAACCTGCTTTGCTGGCCCTGCCTCTTAAACTTGAAAACAAAAACAAACAATGAAAGCTCATGAAGCAAGCTATAGAATTTTGCCTGTAGAATAAAGCTTTCAGTTCAGTTCAGTCACTCAGTCGTGTCCGACTCTTTGTGACCCCATGAATTGCAGAACGCCAGGCCTCCCTGTCCATCACCAACTCCTGGAGTTCACCCAAACTCATGTCCATTGAGTTGGTGATGCCATCCAGCCATCTCATCCTTTGTTGTACTCTTCTCCTCCTGCCCCCAATCCCTCCCAGCATCAGAGTTTTCCAAAGAGTCAACTCTTCCACGAGTTGGCCAAAGTATTCGAGTTTCAGCTTCAGCATCAGTCCTTCCAATGAACACCCAGGACTGATCTTCTTTAGAATGGACTGGTTGGATCTCCTTGCAGTGCAAGGGACTCTCAAGAGTCCTCCAACACCACAGTTCAAAAGCATCAATTCTTCGGCGCTCAGCTTTCTTCACAGTCCAACTCTCACATCCATACACAACCACTGGAAAAACCATAGCCTTGACTAGACAGACCTTAGCCTAAATGAATCAAAGCACTGTATCTCTTACCTAACCAATAGAAGCTGACACAAAACTATGCCCAATGCTAGATTAGTTACCAGGGGTCCCCTATAAATCTAAGTAGTTGAGCTTATTAGAATAACCTGGGAAAGACTGAGAGTAGAAGGAGAAGGGGACGACAGAGGATGAGATGATTGGATGGCATCACCGACTCGATGGACATAGATTTAGGTGGACTCTGGGAGTTGGCGATGGACAGGGAGGCCTGGCGTGCTGCAGTTCATGGGGTTGCAAAGAGTCAGACACGACTGAGCAACTGAACTGAACTGAAGAATAACCACAGGTAAAATAATTAGACACACAGAACAATGCGTTGAAGAAAATAAATGAAAGTAATGATTTTGTGTTGAACACCTGACTGCTCTCCCTACCACACTGGAAACTGCCACCATAAAAGAGATGTGCCAATTTTAAACTCTTATTCACCTCCATTTTGGGTTTGTTTGGGTTTTTTTTTTTTTTTTTGGTTTGGTTTGTTTTTGTGTTTGTTTTTAAATATGTTTTGATGTGGACCATTTTTAAAGTATTAATTAAATTTGCTACAGTATTGCTTCTGTTTTATGTTTTGGTTCTTTGGCCCTATGGCACGCAGGATCTTAGCTCCCTGAGTGGGGACTGAACCCCCTGCATTGGAAGTCAGAGTTGTCTTAACCTCTGGAACACCAGGGAAGCCCCTCCATTTTGTTTTAAGAAAATAGACTGGGCGATATACTTTAATCTGACTCCTACTTCTCTTTTTCATATTAATCAGAAGTACCTCACTTACTTTAATTTCTATTTTAGGAAAAAATTGCAGAGAATGAAAGTACAAACAATGGATCAGACACTTAGAATGGAAAGCTAACTTTGAAGGAAAGTAATGGAAGGAGAAAAGATCTAGAGGCTATTTATTTTGGGATGTCTTGGAGGTTTGAAAGAAGGATGGGATAAGGCAGGGTGTGGACCAAAGGTCCACAGAGGATCTTCTGGTTTCCTTCTTCAATCACTGCTCTTCTGAGGGCTCGATTATGTTTTTGTTTGAAGAAATGTTTCCACTGATTCCATGAAGATTAAAAAAAAAAGAAGAAGAACTTTACAAATTAAATGGCAGCCACTGGTCTAGCCCAACCCACTCAGTGAAAAAACTGCCTCAGAGAAGAGAACAGCAAAAGTTCAGGTTACAATTTTGTGGAGCTTCAAAGCAAACTTTTTTTTTTTCTTTTTGCTGCAAAACAACCTCCCAAGCTTTATCTGGCAGGAGTGCTCATGTGTGAAACCTTACATTAGTCAGGTTGAGAAAATTACCTGGATAATTTTACTAGCAAATAAATCAGTCATCTGAAATGATTTAGCATGGGACTAATGACACTTTATATCATTTTAAGTACAGTTAAACTTCTTAATTACAGACACTCTAGAGACTTAGAAAAATGGCTACAATAATGGCATGTCATTAATTCTAAGGAAACACAGCTTCCTAGGCAACACCTGCTAGATACATGTAATTGCCAGGTTAATATGGACTTTTAGAAATTAATAGTTTCCTTGCTCTTAAGCCACAGTGCACTCCTGAAATCTCTACCCAGCTATGCCAATGTCCACAGTGATTTATTTCAATTTTTGTGTGGATATGCTTACATTTCATAACTTTCCAAGGTTGGAAAAATTTAGGACGAGTATTTAATAAGTAAAGACTGACTTCTCAGAACTTCAGAACCTAAACATGAATATTTTAAGAGGAGTAATATGTGCTTAGTGCAAAAGTATAGAAGAGAAAATAAAAGATGACACCTTTCACATAACTGTTTCATTTCCAACTACAAAAGTTGAATAAACAGTAATGCACTTATTTTTTTTATCATTTCATATTTGTCCAATGGGCTAAAAAACATATTTATGTTCATTTTCTTCAGCCTTGATCAAACGATCCTTCTGCTTTAACCATGAAAGTTTTCAGATCTTCCAGTGCTTAAATTTCAGGCAGGATTTTGCCTTCACTGTCTGCAAGTATTATTGAATTGTAATAAGTTAACTGCAGCCACGTGACATATCCATGTTTTTTCATATTGGGGGTGTGATAATAACAGCTAACACTGAATACCAACTGCATGCCCAGTCATTGCTTTGCACACATTATCTCAATACCATCCATCCAACAACATGATAAATAATGCGTTTATACATGTCTTATAGATTCAGAAATACACATTCAGAAAAAAAAGAAGTTACTCAATATCACAAACTTCACAGAATCTAAGCTGAGCCTGTTACCCTGCTTCTTACTCCAAAATGCCTGCCCAAATGACTATGTTAGTTAACTCTGCTTGTAATATTATAACTAGAAGAAAATCCTTTCTCATACAATTTTAATATTGCTTTGTATTTGTAAAATTCTTCATATCTCTTTGTCTACTTGATCTATTAATATAAAATTCTGCATGTGAGACAGGAAATTAAAGAACTTAAGACATGAAAAGATTGTGATGTACATTATCCTATACATTATTTTTGCTCCAGAGCCCAAATTCTTCCCACTACACCACACCTCCCATCCAGTAAAATACTGAATAAGAATAATAAAATAATGTAAGTGTGTATGTGAAATGCCACGTGCCAAGAGGCATTTATCCTCTCTGCTGTTATTTGTATCTGAAAAATCTCCACATTTTTTTAACAGCTTTATGTCTACAGTAATGTTAAAGGCCCCACAATTGTCTCAGTTTTCAATTTGGATTTATCTTTCCATTATGTGCTGTCCCAAATATCTGCACACATTATTCAGGAGCCCTGTGGATAATTCTCCTATACATTTCTTGCTGTTCCTAATATCACTAATCTAGTGCAAGATCTCTTCATTTCACACCTGAATTACTACAGCTTCCTAATCTTTTTTTTTTTAATCCTTCATTTATAGAGCAGATGTTGGTTTACAGCAAAATTGGGAGGAAAGTGCAGAGATTTTCCATTTATGCCCTGCCCCAACACAGGCATAGCTTCCTCTATGATAAACATCATTCCCCAGATGGTGCATTTTTTTTTCTCTTTCTTTCTTTCTTTTTTTTTAAACCAAGGATAAGCCTACATTGACATGTCATAATCAATTGAAGCCCATAGTATACTTTCAGTTCAGTGCACTTCAGTCGCTCAGTCATGTCCAACTCTTTGAGACCCCATGAATCACAACACGCCAGGCCTCCCTGCATCACCAACTCCTGGAGTTCACCCAAACTCATGTGCATCGAGACGGTGATGCCATCCAGTCATCTCATCCTCTGTCGTCCCCTTCTCCTCCTGCCCTCAATCCCTCCCAGCATCAGGGTCTTTTCCAATGAGTCAACTCTTAGCATGAGGTGGCCAAAGTATTGGAGTTTCAGCCTCAGCATCAGTCCTTCCAATGAACACCCAGGACTGGTCTCCTTAGGATGCACTGGTTGGATCTGCTTGCAGTCCAAGGGACTCTCAACAGTCTTCTCCAACACCACACTTCAAAAGCATCAATTCTTCGGTGCTCAGCTTTCTTCACAGTCCAACTCTCACATCCATACATGACCACTGGAAAAACCACAGCCTTGACTAGACGGACCTTTGTTGGCAAATTAATGTCTCTGCTTTTGAATATACTCTCTAGGTTGGTCATAACTTTCCTTCCAAGGAGCAAGCATCTTTTAATTTCATGGCTGCAATCACCACCTGCAGTGATTTTGGAGCCCCCCAAAATAAAGTTTGACACTGTTTCCACTGTTTCCCCATCTATTTGCCATGAAGTGATGGGACCAGATGCCATGATCTTCGTTCTCTGAATGTTGAGTTTTAAGCCAACTTTTTCACTCTTCCACTTTCATCAAGAGGCTTTTTAGTTCCTCTTCACTTTCTGTCATAAGGATGGTGTCATCTGCATATCTGAGGTTATTGATATTTCTCCTTGCAATCTTGATTCCAGCTTGTGCTTCTTCCAGCCTAGCGTTTTTCATGATGTACTCTGCATATAAGTTAAATAAGCAGGGTGACAATATACAGCCTTTTATTTATTATTATTATTTTTTACTTTACAATACTGTATTGGTTTTGCCATACATCAACATGAATCTGCCATGGGTGTACATAAGTTCCCACTCCTGAACCCCCCTCCCACCTCCCTTCCCATACCATTGGTACATATACACAATGGAGTATTACTCAGCCATCAAAAAGAATATACAGCCTTGACATCCTCCTTTTCCTATTTGGAACCAGTCTGTTGTTCCATGTCCAGTTCTAACTGTTGCTTCCTGACCTGCATACAGAATTCTCAAGAGGCAGGTCAGATGCTCTGGTATTCCATCTCTTTCAGAATTTTCCACAGTTTATTGTGATCCACACAGTCAAAGGCTTTGGCATAGTCAATAAAGCAGAAATAGATGTTTTTCTGGAACTCTCTTGCTTTTTTGATGATTCAGCAGATGTTGGCAATTTGATCTCAGGTTCTTCTGCCTTTTCTAAAACCAGTTTGAACATCTGGAAGTTCATGGTTCACGAATTGCTGAAGCCTGGCTTGGAGAATTTTGAGCATTACTTTACTAGCATGTGAGACGAATGGTTCACTACTAACAGTGTACATTCTGTAGGCTTGGATGAATATATAATGACATACAGCCATCATTATAACATCATAGAGTTTTTTCATTGCCCTAAAATTCTCTGTGCTCTGCTTTTTTCTATGCTCTCCCCAATCTCCATTCCTAGCACCACTGATGTTTCTACTGTGCTCATAGTTTTGATTTTTCCAAAATCTCAGGTAGCGTTTTCAAGTTAACTTCTTTCACTCAACAGTATCCATGTAAGTTTTCTCCAAGTCTTTTCATGGCTTGATAGCTCATTCCTTTTTAATACTGAATAATATTTCATTGGCTGAACATACAACAGCCTATTTATCCCATTTGCTTGGTTGCTTCCAAATTTTGGCAATTATAAATAAAACTGCTATTAACATCCATGTACAGGTTTTTGTGTGGACATAAGCCTTCAAGTTTGGGCAAATACGAAGTAATGTGATTGCTGGACTATATAAAGTATTCTTAATTTTTTAAGAAACCACCAAACTGTCTCCCAAAGTGGCTGCGCTGTAACAGCAATAAATGAAAATGCCTGTTCATCTGTATACTCATCAGTATTTGGTATTGCCAGTGTTCCAGATTTTGGCCTTTCTAATAAGTGTGTAGCAGCGTCTCACTGTTTGTTTTAAATTTTGGCCATACACCCTGCAGCATGTGTGATCTTAGTTCCCCAACCAGGATCAATCTTGCATCCCCTGCATTGGAAATGAAGCTTAACCACTGGACTGCTAGAAAAGTCCCATCTCACTGTTATTTTAATTTACATTTGCCTGATGATATATGATGTAGAGCACCTTTTATGTGTTTATTTGCTATCTCTATATCTTCTTTGGTGAAGTGTCTCTCAAAATCTTTGATTCACTTTTTAATCAAGTTATTTTCTTATTGTTGAGTTTTAAGAGTTCTTTGTACATTTGGGGTAACACTTCTTTATCAAATGTATCTTTTGCAATGTTTTCTCTTAGTGTGTGGCTTGTTTCTCATTCTCTCGACATTGTCTATCACAGAGCAGATTTCTTAAATTTTAGTTAAGTCAGATTTGTCAATTCTTTCTTTCATGGATCATGTCTTTGATGTTGTATCTAAAAAGGCATCACTAAACCCAAGTGGAAAATTCTTCAAGAGATGGGAATACAAGAGCACCTGGCCTGCCTCTTGAGAAACCTATATGCAGGTCAGGAAGCAACAGTTAGAACTGGACATGGAACAACAGACTGGTTCCAAATAGGAAAAGGAGGACGTCAAGGCTGTATGTTGTCACCCTGCTTATTTAACTTATATGCAGAGTACATCATGAAAAACGCTAGGCTGGAAGAAGTACAACCTGGAATCAAGCTTGCAGGGAGAAATAACAATAACCTCGGATATGCAGATGACACCATCCTTATGGCATAAAGTGAAGAGGAACTAAAAAGCTTCTTGATGAAAGTGGAAGTAGAGAGTGAAAAAGGTGGCTTAAAGCTCAACATTCAGAAAACGAAGATCATGGCATCTGGTCCCATCACTTCATGGCAAATAGATGGGGAAACAGTGGAAACAGTGTCAGACTTTATTTTGGGGGGCTCCAAAATCACTGCAGATGGTGATTGCAGCCATGAAATTAAAAATGCTTACTCCTTGGAAGGAAAGTTATGATCAACCTAGATAGCATATTCAAAAGCAGAGATATTACTTTGCCAACAAAGGTCCGTCTAGTCAAGGCTGTGGTTTTTCCAGTGGTCATGTATGGATGTGAGAGTTGGACTGTGAAGAAAGCTGAGCACTGAAGAATTGATGCTTTTGAAGTGTGGTGTTGGAGAAGACTGTTGGGAGTCCCTTGCACTGTAAGGAGATCCAACCAGTCCATTCTAAAGGAAATCAGTCCTAGGTGTTCATTGGAAGGACTGATGCTGAGGCTGAAACTCCAATACTTTGGCCACCTCATGTGAAGAGTTGACTCATTGGAAAAGACCCTGTTGCTGAGAGGGAATGAGAGCAGGAAGAGAAGGGGACGACAGAGGATGGGATGGCTGGATGGCATCACCGTCTCGATGCACATAAGTTTGGGTGAACTTTGGGAGCTGGTGATGGACAGGGAGGCCTGGCGTGCTGTGATTCATGGGATCGCAAAGAGTCGGACATGACTGAGTGACTGAACTGAACTGAAACCCAAGATAATGTAGATTTTCTTCCATATTGAGTTAATCTTGGCCAAGGGTGTAAGGTCTGTATCTTGATTCTTTTTTTTTTTTTTGGCATATGAATATGTTGTTTTAGCACATTTGTTGAAGAAACTATTTTTGCTTTTCTTCTTTGTCAAAGATCAGTTGACTAAATTTATTTGGGGGTACTCTATTCTGTTGTGTTGATCAACTGTTAGTTTATTCTTCCACCAAAACTACCCTGTCTTGATTACTATCACTTTATAGTTAGTCTTAAAGTCAGCTATTGTCAGGCCTCTAACTTTTTTCTTCTTGTTGTGTTGGCTATTTTAGGTCTTCCAATCCATCTTCCTGTCTCCTCCAATTTTACTTATCATCTTGCTTCTATAAAATGTTTTCCTTAGCTCTATGCTCTTGAGCAAAGTAAATTATCTCACAAATTCTCTTTCTCCATAATTAAAGCACTTGTATTAGAAAAAATTATCAAAAAACTAAAAAATTTTGATATACCTTGATTCTCAAATCATTCTTCTATCAGATCACCTCTCTGTTTAACCCTTCATGGCTCCCTATTTATCTACATTGTAAACTGCAATATTTTTTAACTTAAGAAAATGTTTTTTTTTAATTGTGTCTCAACCAACCTTTATAGCCTCCTGTCCTTTTGTTTTAATCATGATTTATTCCATGAATGTTGGTTGGTGCCAGGCTACATTCTGTGTTCTTCCTACTTCCATAATTTTTCTCTTCAAGCCATATAATATTCCTCACAGAGAGCTCTAGGAGACTACTACAAATAAGAGTATAATCTAAGACAATAAAATAAAATGCTTAACATATTTTGAGAGATAAAGGAAGAAGCAAAATCAATAGTGAATAAAGAATCTTATGAAGTATGAAAAAAATTTGAAAAGGAATCAAATGAGTTCCCATAATGAAAAACTAGATGGCAGACAAAAGCATGAATTAAAAATAGCTATAAAGAGAATCAGTGAACAGGAAGATTGATTTGGAGAAATCATCCAGAGTGCAAAACAGAGAGGTGAATAAGTAGAAAATTGTAAAGAACATTTAAAGATATGAAAGCAAGAATGTTCAAAGAAATATGGGTTGAAGTTTTTTCTTTAAAAATATAAAGATTACAGTGATTAAAGAAACACTGACTAGAAAGCTCTTGCAGAAAATAAAAATAAATCTACTACTATCTAGATCCTTGTAAAATTGTAGAACATAAGAGGCAACTAGAAAATACCATATGGAACAAGNTGAAAGTATAGATTGTCTTCATAACATTTTCAAATTGACAGTCTAAAATTCTATATTCTGTTAGCTTGCCGTACCAGAATAAGAGTGAAATATGAATGTATTCTTTATCTTTAGGGAATTTATAACTACTAGAGAAGAGGGGATTAGCTGTCAAATATCATCTAAATGAGGAGTCAAGCAAACTCTTTCTGTAGATATTTTAAATACTGTATGAAACTTTTAAACATTGTTTTTATCACATGGAATCTCTGTTGCATACTCTTTATTGTTTTACATCCTTTTAAAAATATCAAAACCATTCTTAAATGGCTCATGTGCTGTGTAAAATCGAGCTTTAAGTAGATTTACTGGAGTCAAATTTTCTGATCCTGATCTGAATTCTCAACTTGTCATTTAATGACCTCTACTTTCTTTGCAAGCCTTTTTCTTCTTTTTTTTAGAACTAACTTGTTGAAAAATATATCAACCCTACACTGGATTTTCTTTGTACCTTTGGCAAAAATCAGTTGTACCTAAGTTCATGGATCCAGGCTTTCTTTTAAAAGGTGTCCCACAGAGACATTATACTGATATATTTAACAGAATAGAATATATTTACTACAAACAGTAGCAAAGGAATATATATTGTCTTTCTTTTCTGTCCCAAGTGCTATGAGTTGACCCAGGCAGGGTGCAATTTTTGACCAGTTGGATTCAGAAAAATGTGCCTCTTTAAAGAGTTTTAAATCACAGTTGTGATTTAAAAGTGAAGCAGTCGACTGCAGGCTTTATTGGTTTATATTTATCTTTGGAATTATGATTATTCATACCAAGACTACAACAATTCATAGGATTCTCATCATAAATGTGAACAACTCAGTTGAATATTTGCATTTTATGAATACCCTGAGCAGGTCAAGCACTGGCCATATTACAAGGGTTACGAAGATGAATATAACAGTCACCTACTTGGAGGACCTCAGAATCTACAAAGAAGAGAATCTAGGTGAACTAATTTAAATTCATGATCATTAGTTTCAAATGATTGTCTATTAAAAAGACATTGCAGGCAAAGTCTAGAGGTTAGTCTCAGATACTTACTATAAGTCATTTAAAGAACAGAGCCAAGATGCCTCTTCCATACCAAAAAAAAAAACCAGTTATTTCATGATTATGTTTTCTTTGGGTTATAATTTATTCAGTTCAGCTCAGTTCAGTCGCTCAGCTGTGTCCAACTCTTTGTGACCCCATGAATCGCAGCACGCCAGGCCTCCCTGTCCATCACCAATTCCCGGAGTTCACTCAGACTCACGTCCATCGAGTCAGTGATGCCATCCAGCCATCTCATCCTCAGTTGTCCCCTTCTCCTCCTGACCCCAATCCCTCCCAGCATCAGAGTCTTTTCCAATGAGTCAACTCTTCCCATGAGGTGGCCAAAGTACTGGAGTTTCAGCTTTAGCATCATTCATCCCAAAGAAATCCCAGGATTGATCTCCTTCAGAATGGACTGGTTGGATCTCCTTGCAGTCCAAGGGACTCTCAAGAGTCTTCTCCAACACCACAGTTCAAAAGTATCAATTCTTCAGCGCTCAGCTTTCTTCACAGTCCAACTCTCACATCCATACATGACCACTGGAAAAACCATAGCCTTGACTAGACGGACCGTATTCGGCAAAGTTATGTCTCTGCTTTTGAATATACTATCTAGGTTGGTCATAACTTTTCTTTGACAGAGGATGAGACGGCTGGATGGCATCACTGACTCGATGGACGTGAATCTGAGTGAACTCCGGGAGTTAGTGATGGACAGGGAGGCCTGGCGTGCTGTGATTCATGGAGTCGCAAAGAGTTGGACACGACTGAGCGACTGAACTGATAGTATGCGTGTGTGTTTGTGTGTAACAGTGGAGGGTTGGGGGGATGTATATTGCTGTTGGTAGAGAAATGGGAAGATCTCCTTCAAAAAACAAAGAAATGGCTTTGTTTTCTTGATTTTTTAAAAACCAAAAATCCCTTTGACATCTGTTCCCAATCATCAATTACATCACTCAATCAAAACCCCAGCGCCATTACCTCTTAGCTCCCCACATAGCTAGTTCTACACAATATGACTCTAGCCATCCCAATGCTGAGGCCACAGTATCAACAGAATGTATCAAGTTGCTTGTGAGACTTCATTCTCAGTAATCAGGAAAAGAAGTCAAGTAGACACATTTATCATGGTGACCTCAGACTCTGTAGGTGAGGTGCTCCAAAGGGAGAAGATACCTTTGATTAAGTTAAGACAAACTATAATGGATGAGAGTTCTGCTCAAGTCCAATAAATCACCAGAGCCTTCCCAGGCTAGCAGGGATAGGAATCATTGGTAAATTAAAACTTGCTGCAATGGCTATGCTGATGCCTTTAGTGTGGGCTCTGCCTGGACAACTCTGCAAAGGAAAGCTGGAAAAGGAAGTCTAAATAGTCTTGAGAGGATCTCTGTGATTGATGACTATAAAATGTATTACCCAGTGGACTTTTTCAGGGCTATACTTTAATAAACCTCTGTCCCTTTTAAGTGTGGGATGTGGTGAAAGGTCGCTGGGCTCGATTTTATTTTATTTTATTTTTTTTATTATTATTATTTTTTTTTTACTTTTAAAATTTTTATTTTAACTTTAGTTTACTTTACATTACTGTATTGGTTTTGCCAAACATTGACATGAATTCACCACGAGTGTACAAGCGTTCCCAAACATGAATAGCAATCAAACCGGCAGGCTGAAATAGAAGAGGTGTTGGGACCATTTGCGTATGTGGATCAGTCTCTCCTCTGAGGGTCTGAGAGTCAGAAGGTGTCACTGAAAATAAGAAAGCATGAGTCTTTTTGTTTTGGATGTCTCTGTGCCTATAAATTTTTGAACTTTTTTCCCTGGGATTCTGAGGCCATGAATAAAATATGAGTATGTTCTATTTCTTTTTTTCCTTAATGAGAGATTGCCTCAGATGGTAGGCTAGTCCCTGCACAGAGAAAGCCACACACTGGATTTATTAACTCTTAGGAAATGTTTGTTCGATGCTGAGTAATGAGAAGGTTTGCCAGGGCGGCAAGATAAAAGGCTTCCCCACTTTGGTTTTATCCTGTGGGTAATGGAAAAACAAATTGGTGATTTTGTATTTTTCCTGTTGGAAATTCGTAAGGTCACCAGAGGAAAACAGAGGAGGTTAACTGGCATGAACATTTGCCTGTAAGCATGGTGTCAGGAAAGAAAGGTCACAAATGGATGAAATACCCCAAACCATAACCAGTGCCACTGCAAATGTAGAGCCCTAGGACAAGAAATTTCATTCAATGAGAGCAGAATCTTGGGAATAGCACTGACTGGTATACAAAGAATCCTTCATTTTCAGCATGCATGCACTGAAAGAAAAAAAAAAAAAACACCTTTTTTAAACCAGTAGGATAATATCTCCCTTTCAAAAGTTTTTCACTTTTTGCTGCGTTCCATTATCTCCCACTCTGTTGGCATTTTTTTCCTTCCTGCCTTTGTGTCCTGTTCCTCTACCCCTTTTGCTTTTATCTCTCTCACTGCAGAGAAAAGCTACATGCTGATGGTCAGAGGGAGGGGAAGCTGGTGAAACTGAAGCTGATAATCTACGCAGAGTCCAGGACATTCAGACCTCTCTTAAGCTTCATCTGATAACTTTTCTTAACATGGAGCAAGATAAGTCCTTTGTTTCCTTTGTGAGACTTATGAGGAACCAGAGAAATGTGATTGCTAGCATGTTTGCAGAGAATCTCAGCTGAATATTTTCCTGCAAAGTTACATCTGTCATTCCCTTTAGATGAATATACCAGTTTGGCTAAGGATTCTGTTAAGTTAGAAGGCAAAGGCCATGGTCATTTCTTACCAACTACTTTATTTTAGTCCTTTAGGAATCCCTAGTCTGTCTCTTGACAATCTAGATGAGGTGAAAATGGGAAGAACAAAACTCTTCTGGCTGATTGTTCCCCAGAATGTGAAATAATCCCTGTCCTTGATGGGAACCTGTCACCAGAATAGGAAAACTGAAGGAGGAATGAGAGAAAGAAAGAAAATGGAAGATGGAAGAGGGAAAACTGGCAGGAGGAATGGAAAGATGAGAGGAATAAAGGACCAGTCTTCAAAAATTAGGACAGTTGCAGAAAAGAGAAAGTAACTAGGAAAAACCAAACTAGAAAGTAAAGTAGGTATAAGCTAGGGTAGACGAAGGTCTTCGGAAGTAAGTTCGTTCAGAAAACAATAATGTTGGATTTCAGTTACCCCATTAGTTTCTTCTGTCCTTCCCAAGTGGAAAATTGCAGGGTTCTGACTGGAAAAATAACACCTCTTCATTCTCTATAGGAAGGACAAGAAGACTGGGAGGGGCTCAGAGGAAAAGGTCTGTGCATATGTTGACTCCCAGCTTTAAAGCTTTGAAGAAAACGAGAGGGTCACAGAATCATCAGTTAAATAGGACCATTGACATCTATCTAATCTAACCTGCTCATTTTGCAGATGAGAAAGTCAAGGTCCGGATTATGCGGAGGGCTTATCCCACATGTAGATTGTTGGTTGTAGTGATGCTGTTGGGAGCTGAACCCAAATTTTCTGCCTCCAGGTCACGTGACTTTGATAACTGCTGTTAGAGCTGACCATTTATGTCTCATTGTTGGTGCCTGGTCTATGATAGAGCCCTGGGCTCCTGCCAGCCCCTCAGCCCTCACAGCCCTGACACTAGAAACAATAGGGGATGGTAAGGTTTCCAAGCGGGGGAGGGATATAATGAAACTGGGTTGGCAGAGAATCATTCTAGCAGCTGAGTGTGGTGAGCAGGTGGGAGAAAGAAATCACATGGTGAAGCCCTGATAAAGCACCTGTGTGACCTTGAACCAACCCGTTAATCCCTGAACTCAATTTTCTCACATATAAAATAATGGCATTGGATGGTCCCACACAGCTGTGACGTTTTATGATTCTGAACCACCCGTTCCTGCAGTCATGGCAGTTAATGTTACTTAATTACAACAGCTGACAGGCTGTGCCACGCCTGTCATTTATTTCCCTTGATGTTGGCCACCCAGGCCCTGAGGTAAATTGGCCACTCCACAAACAAATCCCTGAGAAATGGCAACTCTAGTGACTTACCAGAGGCTATGCCATGCCATCCAAATGGGGAAAAGACAGGCACACACAAATATCTGTTTAACACTCCTCTCTGTGATTAGCGAATATTATGCATGGTAATAGCCATAAAATACAAAGAATTTACAAAGCAAGAGACTCCACCAGTTTCCCCAACCAGCTATTAGGAACAGAATCCCAGGGGTTCTGACTGAAATGGTTCAGTATCTAACTGAGGGTAAAGAAATAACAGTCTGCTAATTCTGTCACTGGTAACATCGTCATCATGAAGAAAACCCAACTCCTCGATAGTTTAAAACCAGTTACTCTCTTATTTTACATTTTAAAAATTGTCACTTCAAAGAAAAGGCTGTCTCTTGTCAGAATTTACCCTTTAGAATCAGGTTGATAATAGCCCATTAAATGGAGAAAGAGGTCATTAATAAGAGTTCTGAAAAAATAGTAAGCTCTTGTCATGTAAAGATGGAAATTTTTTCCAAAAGAGAAAAATGTTACAGAGAGAATATCGTTCTAATAGTTTCAGAAATCTTGTGTGGGTTGCTCATAAAACATTCTCTGAGGTTTAAGAAAAATTAAAGTTACAAGTGCTAAACTAACAAACAGCTTTGGGATATTTGATAAACGTGGGAAACTAAATTAGAATTTATTATTGGATAATCAGACTTTACACCCCCAACAAGTAGGAGGAGCAAAAATGATGTCTGGGGCAATGGATTTGTTTGGAGGAAGCGCAAGGTAAGCCTTGAATGTCCACCCACTCAGAAATAAAATGGTGTATGAGTCTAACTCACTGAGCACGCTAAAGAAAGACCTGTGGTTAAGAGGAGGTACCTCATTCTTCACTGGATTTTTTTTTTCCTTGAAAGGAATTCACAGGTTAAATAAAAGAATTAGCCATTGCCTAAATTTTGTTGTTGTTTAGTCTCTAAGTTACCCACTCCAGGGTTCTTGCCTGGAGAATCCCAGGGACAGGGGAGCCTGGTGAGCTGACGTCTATGGGGTCACACAGAGTCGGACACGACTGAAGTGACTTAGCAGCAGCAGTCTCTAAGTTGCGTCCAACTCTGCGACCCTATTGACTGTAGCCTGCCAGGTTCCTCTGTCCATGGGATTTCCCAGGCAAGAACACTAGAGTGGGTTGCCATTTCCTTCTCCAGGGGATCTTCCCTACCCAGGGACTGAACTCACGTTTCCTGCATTGGCAGGTGAATTCTTTATCACTGAGCCACCAAGGCTTTTATTTTCACAGTACCCATTTATTACAGGTTTTCATTTATCTTAATTGAGAAGACTTCTGTTTGATTTCCTGGTTAGAAATTTTTCTTGGGTGTTGAATGACTTATCTAACAAATGCTTTCAATCATAACTTATTGGAAGTCAAATATTGGATTAATAAAAAGAAAAGACCCCGATGCTAGGAATAAAGCAGGAGGAGAAGGGGACAATAGAGGATGAAATGGTTGGATGGCATCACTGCCTTGATCACGAGCTTGAGCAGGCTCCAGGAGTTAGTGATGGACAGGGAAGCCTGGCGTGCTGCAGTCCATTGGGTTGCAAAGAGTCAGACACAACTAAGCGACTGAATTGAACTGAACAGAAAAAGAAACACTGCCACTCTCAGTTCTAATATCTGATAGTCTTATAACTATAGATAAATTGATATATTTATCAGCACAATTTAAAAAAATATCTCATGGTTGTGAAATTTTAAATGAGAGTAATACCAACAATACCTTTTTGTCACCTCTCTCTCCTTGCCTCTTTTCCCCAATTTTTTCAGATGTAGAATATAAAAGTACTTTTACTTTTATATTATCAAGGGTGATAACATTTACATTTTGTTCCCCAATTATAATGGAACCTTTATTGCTTTACCTAAATGCTGAAAGCATTTAAAAGCCTTTCCATTATTATGACTGTGTAAATGTATTTTACTGCAGAGCCAGTGTGTACTCATATGCCATCTCTTTATGTATCTCTCTGCCACTTAAAAATACAATGTTTTCAGAACCAAGGTCAAAAGATTTCTTTATTCCTACACTTCATTAAAGCCTAATTTGTTTTATTTGGGGAACATAATATTCTTGTTTGTTTTCTGAGTTTTTGATCATCTCTTATCCTGAGGGGGGGAAATGTTATTGATGTAGTTCAGCTCTTAATCATTGCAAATAGTCTTTGAGATCCATTCTTTTCTACCTAAAGCCATGCTTGTTGTATGGCAATAACTTTTTGTTCTATAATTAGCTTTTTTTGGTCCTGTTTTACAGCTGTCATCTTATCATGATTATCCCTGGACTCTTGGTTTAGCTCCTCTATCTTGTATATCCTACATCTTCATTTTCTTGTTCTTAATCTCTGTTTTGCCTGAGTACATCCTTAAAGAAGACTTTGAAATAAGGAGATAAACTTGAAGAGTTCTCATGTGTCTGAAAATGACTTGATTTCGCTCACATCTGATTACTAGCTTGATCAGTTGTAGAATTCTAGAATCAATATAATATTCTATGAATTTTGAAAGCTCTATTTTATTGTTTTCTAGCATTTATTACTGATGACCTACTTTTTGTTTTTTTTGCAGGTTATCTTTATTTCTCTTTGGTAAGTTTTGAGATATCTGTTTTTGGTGTTCAGAAATTATAGAAATTATGCAATGTTTTCTGCTGTGGGCTTTTTTGGCACTTGAAACACTATTTTGAAGGAAAGTTTCATCTTTGCTGGAATTTTTTTTCATTTTCTTTTATTAAAATTTTCTTACATATATAATCTACTTAGAGAGAAATGCACAAGTCATAAGAGTACACAATGATTTTTTACGAGCTGAAAACATCCTTGTAACTAGCACTAAAAATGAGAAATGGAAGGATTCCAGCACCCCAGAAGCCTTCCTTATGCCCTCTTCTAATCATTCGGCCAACATAACCACTATCCTAATGTCTAATGGCAATTTTCATTCTGCCTGTTTTACCTTTTATATAAATATGCTCAACATATTACTTCTTTCCTAATTTCCTACTACACAACTTTTCCATTCTTCCTCTGGAACAGCTGCTGCTGCTGCTAAGTCGCTTCAGTCTTGTCCGACTCTGTGCAACCCCATAGACGGCTCCCCCATCCCTGGGATTTTCCAGGCAAGAACACTGGAGTGGGTTGCCATTTCCTTCTCCAATGCATGAAAGTGAAAAGTGAAAGTGAAGTCGTTCAGTCGTGTCCGACTCCTAGCGACCCCATGGACTGCAAACTTCCAGGCTCCTCCGTCCATGGGATTTGCCAGGCAAGAGTACTGGAGTGGGGTGCCATTGCCTTCTCCACTGGAACTGCTAGTAGTCAGGTTTTGAATCTTTTGGACTGATACTTTATATCTATTAGGTGTTCTCTTATATTTTACGTCTTTTTGCTCTTGGTAGTGAAACATGTTCTTAGCTTATCTTCTAATATTTTGCTTTTGGGCCACTTTTTTTCCCCTCTGATACTTTTTCATATTATGTAGGCTATTGATGTAAATCTGGGTTGGTGTTACAGTAGGCCCCCAAATATATTGACTTAAATAATATAGGACTTGATTTAAATACTATAGTGATTTAAATAATATAGGACTTTATTTCAGGCACATGTAACTGACATGTGCAAGATAGATGGAAAAGCTATACTACCTGAAGACTTTCAGGAGTTCAAGCCCCCTCCATCATGTCACTCTGGATGTACACATGCATTAAAACATTATATTTCCACATATGAATTTGAAAAAAAGACCTTACTCTCCTTCAAGATCCTGACATCCTTTTGTCTTCTCTTAGGTTTTTAGAGAGCTATTATGCTAAGGGCAATCTTTATGCTACCAGAGGTTTGAGGATGCATAGTTTGGTCCTTGACTTCCCAGGTGGCACTGGTTATGAAGAATCGCCTGCCAGTGTAGAAGTGGGTTCAGTCTCTGGGTCAGGAAGATCCCCTGGAGGAGGAAATGACAACCAACCCCAGTATTTTTGCCCAGAGAATCCCATGGACAGAGGAGGCTGGCAGGCTACCGTCCATAAGGTCTCAAAGAGTTGGACATGACTGAAGGACTGAACACACCCACATTTCGGTTCTTACCTTCTGTTCTTATATATATATATTTTGTATCTCATAATATTTACATGGTATACTTCATGATTTTTCCCCCTTGGAGTCATGTTATTTTCTTTTCTGAATTGGCTATGAATGTTTCCACTTATTTTGCACTGTTCTTGTTTCTTGTTTGATTTTAAGGAAGTTGAAGAGAGAAAGTGCAATAAGATGATCATAAGCAACATGTGCCCACCATCTTGAAACATTTTTTCTGGAAGGAATATATGTAAGACATACTCAAGCCTTGAGAAATGAGGTGATTCATATTAGATCCACTGGGTAAACACTATCACCATAAAAGAACCTAGATCTGTCCAACAGTGTTACTGGAATACAGCAGAGCAACAAGACAAAGCTATATTCTTTTCATGTGTAGTTGAAAATGAAAGGAAAAAAAATTATATCCTAATATTTTTGAAATGTAGATCTTCTTTTCTCCCCTGAAAACAAAATTTCAAGAAAAATATTTGATCTGCTTGATTACTTATAAGTTTAGCAAAGATTCCAAGTGGGCATAAACTTGGTGTGAATCATCAACGTTGTGCTATTATGAAATGCTTCCATTATTCTGGGTCATGTTAAGTAAGTATAAGGTGGAAGAAATCAGAATCAATACTTCTTCTAGTAGTCTTTGTCAGACCTTTATAAAAAAGTATCTAGTTTTGTTCATAAATATTTATTATGTATCTTTTATCGATCCCAGGTTCTGTGCTGGGCATTGATGATGTAATGGGGAAAAGCTTTATCCCCCCACCTCCATGCTTTGAAGTTACCTGTACTGCGTGAGTCCCAATCACCAGAAGTACTTTTCTCAAAATGCCCCAGGGGAAATTGGGCCAGCCTCACTTAAGGGCCTGGGTACAATAAGAACCTGGTGATTCCCAAAATTATATTGGAGTGTTTTAACAAAGAAGAAGGAAAATGAGC
Organism: Redunca redunca; assembly: GCA_006410935.1. Taxonomy (NCBI): domain Eukaryota; kingdom Metazoa; phylum Chordata; class Mammalia; order Artiodactyla; family Bovidae; genus Redunca; species Redunca redunca. The sequence continues at coordinate 1,112,960 of SJYQ01104787.1, forward strand.
TGGACAGGAAAAACAAGCAAACAGCAATGAAATAAAACAACTCTCCCACACACGTACATGTATACGTATCTATGTCCTCACCATAATTTACACACTCTTTAAAGTCAATGTTTACTGAGCTTTGTACCTTAAGATTATAAATCCAGAGAAAAGCATTCCTAGACTTACTAAGTTATACTCTGTGATCAGTTATGCTTTTGCCATCACGCTCCACAAACTTGTTTTGCTTCCATCCAGCACACTTTACAGTGAAAGCCAAGGCAGAACGAAACTCACTTCTCGGCTCTGGGTCACCCGATGAAATGTGTTCCTGTGTACGCTCTGGACTGGCAACACCTCTTGGCAAGAAAATAATGGAACTAGCTTCCTGCACCATGAGGGAGAAGAGCCATGTGTAGCTTATGTCTGGGATAAATAAACCCCAGTGTACAACTTTCAAACAACAGATTGTCCCCAGCAGTGGTGAGCCATGGGCAGTGACAAATGAAGCCTTCCCAGGCTGTCCCTTGTACTTCAGTTGAGTCCTGCACTGAGCAGAGGCCCAAGCTGAGAGTGGTTGGGGCACTGTGCCCAGTTAATCCTTCGCGCTCATGCCAAGACTGCCAACAAAAGGGCTCATTGTCACGTCACAGTGGGGCTATGGTACCAATGCACTAGGAACTGGATGGGCTCTACCCACTCATGGACTGAATGCTCTCTCCTGCTCCCTTCCCCAAATGGAAATCAATGGTTGGCACTTAGCATTCATGAGCAGTCTGACAGCACCATTCTCGATGTGCTCATGCTTGTGAGGAAAAGGAAATGGATAAGCTAAAAGCGGCCTTCACTTCCAAACCTCCAAGGGGCTGCACACATCATTGAGAAAAATTGATTTAGCAAAATTATGACTGGCCCTCACTGCCTTTTTAATTGCATGCTGAGTTTGGTGATGCTGTGTCTGATTTTCCTCATGCATAACAAAAATAAAAGAAGGAACAGAAAGGAAAAACATTGAAATCAAGAGTCCCTGACATTTCCTTTAAAATTTTCAGTCTCAGCACTTACTGTGCTGGCTTTTTCTCTTTATTCCTTACTAAAAATGATCTCACTTTCAGTGTTGGAGGTTATTCTCTTGAACCGTTTCAGACAGTTTTCTGTTATTACTTTAATTCTCAGTAAGCTGTTGGCAATTGCTATCAAATTGCTTCATGGATCAATTCTTCCCTCATAGCCTATTAAATTTTGCTTTCTCGTCCTGAGTATGAAGTCACAAACACATTTGGTTACATTTGGTCAGTGGGCCATAAGCCCTTAACTCCTCTTTAGAACTCACTGTAATAGACTCCCATTAGAATTTCTGAATGCCCTATGTTTATGGGGCTTTGCATAGTCAGTACTGTATCTTGCTATCATGGAAAGGGCTGTTGAGATTCAATGTTGTTTGCTTGGATATGTAATCAGGAAGGGGTGTGAGTATACTGGATGTAGTTATTGGCTAAATCTCAATAGTCTTGCAGTTTGCAAAAATGGCCACAGATTAGCCCTTTCACTTTATCAAGGCCACTTGGCAATGTGACTTTGCAACTCCTTTTGCCAGTCAGTGTCTCTTTCCCCACCTCGCAAATGGGAGCTGGCCCTGTGACTTGCTTTGATCAACAGCATGTGGCAGGAGGCACCATGTGTTTGTTCCAGACAGTACTTCAAGAGGCGGTGCATGCTTCTGCTTCCTCTCCCGGAAGCCTGCCTCCCCCAGGGGAGCAGGCCCAGAAGAGCTTGCTGGAAGGTTCGAAGCCACCGGGAGGAGCCCCGCAGAGTCCCGACCTGCAATAAACCAGACCTCTAGTGACTCCAGACATGGTCCAAATGACAGACCACCCAGCTAAATTAATGGTTATTGTTTTAATCCATTGACCTTGTAGTTTATTATGCTATAAAAATAAATGGATAAAATCCTTATCTCAGTGGATTTAGTGGTCCTTGCCATGCGTAGCCTATAAATATCACCTTCTAGCTTCAGTCCTAAACTAAGAAATCCATGCTGTATGCATAATGATGATAAGGATCTATGACGATAACATTTATATCTGTGATGGTATCAGCCATCTACTAAAAGACTATGAACAGTTGGTTATTGCCTTTTGAATAATGTTTAAACCTATCAACCCAACATTTAAGGCCCTTCACTATTTGCTTTCAGCTTACCCTTTCAGCCTTGTATCTAACTCTGTTCAAAAACATGTGTGGGTTTTTTTTTTTTTGGTCTGGACTATCTAGAAAACTCTAATAAATCCTCCAAATTTCGATGCTTCCTCACTTCCTTCCCTTTCCTTGTTCCATTTCTACCACCTGGAATGCCCTTCCCCTCCCCTCGGTGCTGAAAAATTCTACATAACTATCAAGGTCCTTTTCAACTGTTACCTCTTTTGTGGTGCTTTTCCAAAACGTCCTGATCAGAAATGATCATTTATTCCTCCCTTGGAATACTGAAGGCCTTGGCTTCTAGCCCTTAGGAGTCACCAGAGAGCTTGGGGTTCCTATTGCTTTAACCCCTGTGTTGCCCCGGTACAGGACATCACCTCTATCACTGTCATCACTGAAACTACTGCATGCTCATCTGAAGCCAGACTCGCACATATTATTAATAGCTCATTCCGCGCTCTTAGTTACCCTGTCTTGTAAGTTCTATTGCTTTCAGTTCATGTGTGATCAGAGTGAGGCTCAAAAACCTAAGCAATTGGTGCACGTGTTTGTGTGCATGTTTAGTTGTTCAGTTGTGTCCAGTTCTTTGCGACCCTTTGGACTGTAGCCTGCCAGGCTCCTCTGTCCGTGGCATTTCCCAGGCAAGAACACTGGAGTGGGTTTCCGTTTCCTCCTCCAGGGGATCTTCCCGACCCAGAGATTGAACCCCTGTCTCTTGTGTCTGCTGCATTGCAGGTGGATTCTTTACCTGCTGAGCTATCAGGGATGCCCAAGTAATTGACTCAAAGTAGAGCAACTTCTTGGGTGGCAGGTGGAGTATAAAGCCCAAGTTTTCACTCTGTCCCTTAGGTCTCCCTCGCAGCCCCTTGTGCAAGGACACACAGCAGTTGCTAAGTCAACTGGGGAGAGTATAGCCAGAGCTTTGACCACACGAATTAACCTAAATGAACCTCTGTATGGAGTTTGAGAGTAAATGAAGGGAAGAGATTGCTGAAAAGAGTCAGTGCAGGTAGCTGGTCAGTAATACTGGGCTCTATCAAAAGTATTTCTTCAACTTCCTTTGGCTAACCTAGAATGTTCTAAAATGTTTTATGAGTAATTATTGCCAAACTATGGCTCACCTCTAGAGACAGTTAATAAGTTTCCTGTTGTTTGCTGCTAGGTGGGAACTAATAACTTCCCCACCTCCACCCCTCTGGTCATAATGAGTTTCTGCTTGTGGAGTCTAGCTTGTCTGTAAAGTGGCTATGTGACACCCATGAGGTTGGCCCTGAAAGTGAAAGTCGCTCAGCCATGTCCAACTCTTTGTGACCCCATGGACTATCCAGTCCATGGAATTCTCCAGGCCAGAATACTGGAGTGGGTAGCCTTTCCCTTCTCCAAGGGATCTTCCCAACCCAGGGATTGAACCCAGGTCTCCCACATTGCAGGTGGATTCTTTACCAGCTGAGCCATGAAGGAAGCCCAAGAATATTGGAGTGGGTAGCCTATCCCTTCTCCAGGAGATCTTTCCAACCCAGGAATCGAACCAGGATCTCCTGCATTGCAGGCAGATTTTTTTTACCAACGGAGCTATCAGGGAAACCCAGGGGATCAGGTTTCAGTATGGCAGCTGCCTTTTGGTCCAAGTACTGGAAGCATGTCAACAGCCGAGATGCAAGATAAGAGGTGGAAAGTTTGACTTTGCCACTGTGGAGGTACAGGCAAGCCTCTTTCCTTTCACGAGGATTTTACTGGGGCTTCGTTTGTTTGTTTGTTTGGATAGGCACAGATTATTCTCTCACAGGTATCAGAAAAGTGGGACAATTTCCCTATACTTGTGAGTGATTTCTTCTTAAACCAGTTAAAAAAAAGAAAGAAAGAAACTCAAAAGGCATCATGTCTGGGACTTCTCTGATGGCCCAGTGGCTAAACTGCACACTCCCAATGCAGGGGGCCTGCGTTCAATCCTCAGTCAGGGAACTAGGTCCCACACGCCACAATTACGAGTTCACAAGCTGCAACGAAGATTGAAAATCCCGAGTGACCCGGTAAAACCGAACACACAAATAAATCATTTTTTTTTTTTTAAAGCATCCTGTTTTGGTTATGGAAAGGTGTTCTTGTAGACAGAAGCACCTGGATCCTTACTTTAAATGGCAGGAATGATGAGGCTGACTTCATGTCCTGCAACCTAGCCATGGCCTTGGGCACAAAGGCCAGTTTGGGAAACTTTGGTTGGGTCAGGAGGTGGCATCTGCTTGACAGAGGGAGCCACACCTGGGGTCCTGCATATGGAGAAGTTTACCCTTGAACCTGGATTCTATGGGAGGCAGGCTTCCTGACTACACCTGCACTCCCGTCAAGTAGTTGCCTGGGTCTCAGCCTGAAATGGTCCTCCCCCATCCCAGTACCTTGGATGTGGCTGCCTCAGAACACAGCGAATGAGCCTTGAGGACTGCGGCTGGATTCCACTCACGTGAGGAAACAGCCGCCCTCTGCAGAAGGCTCTGGCTGTGTGTGGATTTTGTTACCGTGCAAGCAGTGCCTAATTTGCAAGATGGTGATCTGTGCCAAGTTCCCTCCTTGGCTCCTGAAAAGTCTCGACCACAGTGGAGCTGCAGTGGGCTGGTGCCAGAACTGATCTCAGTTCCATTTGATACAGCAAATATCTGTAGACATGAGGAAGGCCTGGCAGCATGCTTGGCCCAGTGGGAGAACTGACTTGGTGTCTAGTCTCCAAAATCTTTCCCAGGCTATGATATAAATACGTGGCTTAGAGAGAAAATACAGACAGAGCTTGTAGTACAAACTGCTTCTTGTTGTGTTTTCCATGCTCTTACTCCATTGGGTTTCATTTGCTTCCTCATTCATGAAGTCACTTTCTCATATTCTCCAAACCGCAGTGACAATAGCCGAGCCACATTTCTTTAGCGTCTTCTTGCCAAGTACTGTGCTTCACTCTGAATAACCTGCCATTTTCAAAAAGCCATTGTTGGAGGTTCATGATCAGACTCTTGGAGATAATCAGTGTGCAGAACATGCTTACTGAGTGGAAGCATTGCTCAGCAATCTAGGAAAGATAGTCAAGTGGTTAGAGTGTCTGTTCTTTAATATCAATATGCCTGAGTTGGAAGTGTGGCCCTGCCACTACCCGTGGTGACACTATGGGCAAATGTCTCCAAGTCTCTTAGTGTCTTTGTCTGTCAAATTGGGATAATAATAACCATACCTAATCTGAGGGTTGTTATAGGGTTGAAGCACTTAATAAATATTATTGTTATTGGTATAATGATGATGATGATGATTTTTCTTTGCTAAGCATTCCACAAAGTGTTTAATCTCCTTTTTTTCACTAGATGTTCATAATGTACACTTTGAAACAGTGTGTGTGTGTGTGTATATATACACACACATATATACATATATATATATATCCCAATGGACAATCAAGACTCAAAGAGATAATAAACTTATCCAGAGCCAGAGATCTATTCTCTCAATCCCCTGCAGACACAGAAGGTGAAGCTGTGAGAAAAGAAAGGTTCTTCATGAATTAAAAAAAAATTTTTTTAACACAATGTAAAGTTTGTAGGGGGCTTATTATTCCAGAACTGATGAAGGTTATTCTACACAGCTCTGTTGATTAATAAGTCTGGCTGCCCTTGAAGCAAGATAATTCAGTTCAGAGCTAAGTTTTCTCTGAAAACTTTTGGCAGAATGCTGCCATTATTTCCCATTAAATAGAACACCTGGGCTCTCATTTCTTTTATTAGAGGAACCTTTTCTTTTTGAGGCCACTTTTTATACCAAGAATGTGCAGCCCGGTTATTGTTTAGCATCTCTTCAGCAGTTTCAGGTCCCATCCAAATTTGGGTCTTCAGGAAAGAAAATTACCGATGAACATCCCAGACAGATCCAGGCATATATTCACTCACTGTGACTCTAGGGAGCAACAGGGTCTTTAGCAGGGTGGATGGAGCTTGAGTTTCTGCACAATAATCTCTCTTCAGCATTCAAATTTGGAATTTGGTCCCTCCTAGTCAGTATGACCTTGGACTTCTCTGCAATTGCTTCTTTTCCTATAAAGCAGATTGATGGCAGCTCCCAACAGCAAGGTCTTCCAAGAACTACTCCTTGTTCATGGACCTTCTGTGGGTGATACAGTTGCCTGTGCTTGGGGAACTCCCATGTAGCCTGGGACTCCTGGAAGCAGCATATCTCAGTGATAGCAGCTGTTGGTTTCCTGTAGTCATGGCCATGGACCATTCTCCTGGCAACTGCACTAACTTCCAAACCGCTCAGGTTCTCTTTGGTCTGAGAGCCCACCCTGAGCATCATCCCAGGAGGCAGCCTCCAGTTGGGCCTCTGCAGCGCCCTCTACTGGCAGCGGTGAGAAACAAACTCTTGAAAAACCCCCTCAGCCTTCAGAACTGCTCAAATAGTAACCATTGCTACTAGTAACGATAATAAATTTATATTAACAATAGCTAGTAATACCATTGTTACACACTTCCTGCATTCAGGCACTGTATTAATATCTTTTATCTTCATCACAATTTTTTGAGGTAAATACCCCAAAACACATTTAAGACATGAGGAAATTGAGGACCAGAGAAGGTAAAGGACTTACTCAAGGTTACTAGTTGGCAGATGTCAGCGTCAGCAGTTTGAACTCAGATTTGTCTGACGTAACAGCTTTTAGTTTTGGCCTCAAAAATCCATTTGTCAAGTGACAGGTACCATTGTGAGAGCGCTATACAACGTTGCCTCACATGAAGAATGTGTGGGGATTTCCCTGGTGGTCCAGTGGTTAACACTCTGGCTTCCAATACAGGAGGCGCAGGTTCTGCCCCTGGTGGCTCATGGCCAAAAGAACAAAGCATGGAGCAGAAAGAATGTAGTAACAAATTCAATAAACACTTTAAAAATGGACCATATCAAATAAATCTTTAAAAAAAACCGATGTGCAGACGGTGGGTGCTGCACCAGCCACCCATCCTTCTGAGATGGCCCAGGGACCCACCAAGCTCAGGTGAGGCCCTCAGGATTCTGGGGAGGCATCCCTGCCCCCTGGAAGCAGTCACATCAGGACACTGCTCACTCAGTCATGTCCGACTCTTTGCAGCCCCGTGGACTGTACCTGGCCAGGCTCCTCTCTCCATGGAATTTTCCAGGCAAGAATACTGGACTGGGTTGCCATTTTCTACTCCAGGAGATCTTTCCGACCCAGGGATGGAACCCACATCTCTTGCGTCTCCTGCATTGGCAGGTGGATTCTTTAACATTAGTTCCACCTGGGAATAGACTAAGGTATATTTATACAGTAGAGTATTACACAGCAGTTAAAATTAATGACTCATAGCTACAAGATTAAATATCAAAACAAAGGAAACTGAAAGAAACAAGTTGCAGAAGACAAAACCAGTATGGTACTCTTTGTATACGTTGTGAAATTTGTAAGCAATATATTGTTCAACATTCTATGTTCTAAAGTGTGGATGGGAAAGATAGTAACTTCCAGACAAAAATCATTTCTAGATAGGAGAGAAGTAAAAGGGATTAGGGAGGAACACGAAGGCTGATTCAACTATAACTGTAATGTTTTGCATGTGAGCTCAGTTGTGTCCGACTCTTTGCAACCCAGTGGACTCCTCTGCCCATGGGGCTTTTCAGGCAAGAATACTGGAGTAGGTTGCCATTTGCTCCTCCAGGGGATCTTCCCAACCCAGGGATCAAACCCAAGTCTCCTGTATCTCCTGCATTGCAGGCAAACTCTTTACCACTGCACCACTTGGGACACTGGTCACAGCTGAAATTCATCACAACTCTATCTTCTATCCTTGGAGAAGGTGATGGCACCCCACTCCAGTACTCTTGCCTGGAAAATCCCATGGGCAGAGGAGCCTGGTAGGCTGCAATCCATGGGGTCACAGAGAGTCGGACACGACTGAGCAACTTCATTTTCACTTTTCACTTTCATGCATTGAAGAAGGAAATAGCAACCCACTCCAGTTTTCTTGCCTGGAGAGTCCCAGGGATGGGGGAGCCTAGTGGGCTGCCATCTATGGGGTCGCACAGAGTTGGACATGACTTAAGCGACTTAGTAGCAGCAGTAGCAGCATACTCTCCACCACTCCCTCTTGCTCCCACCCCTACAAAGCAAATCTCTAAGACATGCAAACCAGAGTCCCAATTTTGGCTGATCTATGTTCCCTGATAATCAGTGGTAATGAATGCATCATACATAAAATAAAGTGATTTGTGGATCTCCCAGAAAGCAAGCTGAAGTCAAGTCTAATAACTAGCATACAACTGCAACTTTGATTATCCATGAGTGTAGTATTCATTGCAAATGTTTAATCCCAAGACATTACACATGCGAAAGGGCTTTGAAAGGTATAAAATATTCTACAAATGCCAAGTATGATTATTCTTGCCAATGCCACACTCACCCTCCCAACAGGTATATGCTGGGGGAATATACTTGCTGGAGCCAAGCATATTGAGAATGTAGAGAGTGTGACACAAGGGCCCAGTGATGTCAGGGTAAGAGCCCTCAAATATAGTCAGGAAACCTGGATCTGAACTTTGACCCTGCCATTAACAAGCTGGGGAAACTTTGACAAGTCATTGGCCTTCTCTGATCTTCTATTCAGTAATAATTCAATAGCAATAATAATATTCATAAAACAGCAGTTGCAACTATTACCATTTAAAGTCCTGTACTTGTCTAAGAGCCTTGCATACAACAATTTGTTTGGTTCTCATGACAGTCTGCTGTACTGTTAACATCCCATTTTACAGATGCATAAACAGATGCTCAGAGATGTTAAATGACTTAAACTGGCTTCATATCAAGTACGGAAGTGTATTTGAATCTAGGCCAAATTCCATTTTGCTATTCATTGCAAAATCAAGTGATTGGGAGGTTATTTATGATCTGTTTCTATTTCACTAATAGGAAAATTAACTATGGTTAGATTTAGAATTTGTTAGAATTCCAGAGGGAGTATATAGACTCCTAATAAATGAAACAGGCAAGTGACTGATCATGGCATTTTCCTAATATGTGAGCTATGCCTGCTCTCTCTTTGGAAAATGCCTTTCAGACTGAGGGCATTGCTCCCACAAGAGGCTACCTTGCGAGAAAATGGAATATTGTACTTAACTCCTCATGTTGCAACTATTGATTGAGCCTTCTCTCTTGCTGCTTCTGGGCTGTGAATTTTTTTTTTATGGAAAGTTCTAGAACTTGTCTACATCCCCAGCACCTACCTCAGTGCTTGTCACATGGTAGATGAATGTTCAATGGCAGGATGAATAGACATGTTTGCAAGATGAAAGTGAAAGTGTTAGTAGCACTGTTTGTGACTGACTCTGTGCAACCCCATGGACTGTAGCCTGCCAGACTCCGCTCCCCATGGAAGTCTCCAGGCAAGCATACTGGATTGGGTCACCATTCCCTTCTCCAGGGGATCTTCCCGACCCAGAGTTCAAACCCAGGCCTCCTGTGTTGCAGGCAGATTCTTTACCATCTGAGTACCAGCAAAAGTATAAATGAATGAATGTCTGACTCCTTGCTCTTGTGGTTCTTTGTTCTTTTCTAGAAAGCCTAACTGACTTATTACTAGAGCAAAATGACTACTCTTGTCTTTTGTCACTCGAAGCCTGAGAAACCTAGTTTGGAAGCTCAGGTATTGGTTCAACTTTGGCCCTCCTGTTTCTCTGCTGTTGTATGTCTCTGTCTGAGTTCTAAACACATAGTATATATTTGTTGTTTGTGAGTACCTAGAACCCATTTTATCTTCTTTCAGCAACACCTACTCCCTCCTCTTGTTTTATACGACTGATTGGGCTGACACTGCTTCCTTCCCTCCACTCCTTCCTTAGTGAGCCAAGGGTCCAGGTATGAACAACTGAGCCTCGTGGTGGCTCAGTGGTAAAGAATCCGCCTTCAATGTAGGAGCTGCAGGAGATGAGGGTTCAATCCCTGGGTTGGGAAGATCCCCTGGAGGAGGGCATGGCAACCAACTCCAGTATTCTTGCCTGGAGAAATCCCATGGCCAGAGGAGTCCATGGGGTCACAAGGAGTCAAACATGACTGAAGCAGCTTAGCACACACTACACATCTTCAAGCCAGAGTAATTGCTTGGCTCATAAAAGAGCACATCACTCGTGGTGCTCCAGTGAATCACAGGACTTCTGTTGAGCCAATAAGGAAAAAGCATCTCTTTCCACTACTGACACTAGGCTAGTTCACCCAAGCCTATAGCTGCTGGTGGCCATCTTGCTGCTAATAAGAGAATAGCCTGTAAATGAAGCCAAATTAGGAAGACTTGTGTTAAGAGATGAAGAAAGAGGTATTCTTGATGACATAGTGTATGCACTATTTAAGAATTTATCTGCACTTGGAATCAATTCTACTAGTAAGTGAGTCCAAACAACCTGAAACATCAAAGTGTAGAGCAGAGGAAGGTTTACTAGAGGGCCAGGCAAGGAAATGAAGTGGCTCATGGGCTAAAAAACCTCAAGCTCCCAGAAGAGTTACAGCAAAGCATTTTTAAAGGTCAGATGAGGCAGGCAAGAGGTGATCAGATTAAGCACAATTCTCTGATTGACTGATAGTGAGGGAACAGGGCAGTATCACAGGGGTTAACTTTATCAGTCCTTGGGGTTATGTGCTCAAGGTTATCAAGTAGTTAACTTCTTCCTTTTGGTGTGGAGTTTTTACATTGCAAAATAACTTGGGAAATTTGCATCAAATATTATCATCTAAGTACTTCAGAGACACGATAAAGCAGAGGATATGGGAGAAGGCCTGTCCTGGAAAGGCCCCATACAGGCCTGCTTAGTTACACTGGTAGACTTTCAATTATGTAATCCAATAAACCCAGCCCCTTTGTGTGCGTGTCTGTGTGTGTGTGTGTGTGTGTGTGTGTGTGTATCTAAACACAAGCTTGGACTGCCATATACCATCATTGTTGAGTACTATACTTTAAGGACCTAACCTAACTTGTTCCCACTAAAGAATATTCTTCCCAGGTAGCTCAGATGGTAAAGAGTCTGCCTGCAGAGCAGGAGGCCTGGGTTTAACCCCTGAGTTGGGAAGATCCCCTGGAGAAGGGAATGGCTACCCACTCCAATATTCTTGCCTGGAGAATCCCCACGGACAGAGGAGCCTCAGTTCAGTTCAGTTCAGTCGCTCAGTTGTGTCTGACTCTTTGCGACCCTATGAATCGCAGCACGCCAGGCCTCCCTGTCCATCACCAACTCCCGGAGTTCACTCAGACTCACGTCCATCGAGTCTGTGATGCCATCCAGCTATCTCATCCTGGGTCGTCCCCTTCTCCTCCTGCCCCCAATCCCTCCCAGCATCAGAGTCTTTTCCAATGAGTCAACTCTTCGCATCAGGTGTCCAAAGTACTGGAGCTTCAGCTTCAGCATCATTCGACATGACCGAGCAACTAACATTTTTCTGACTAGTGTCTGCTGCAGGCTGGTGGTTGTAAGTAGTCTCCAAGTTCTTTAAGTGTGGAACTGTTCTGTCACTGACAGAGGCCTGACCCTGCTGTTTTGACACATGTTCGTGGGGAAAGCTGGTGGTTTTCAGTTAAAGATACAGTAGCATGGCTTAATAAGTAAGGGCCTTCAGTCTTAGGTAAACAGAGTTCGAATTCCACTTTGTTCAGAAGCAATGTAAACTTAGAAAATTGCTTTATCTCCATGAAAGTAAGCTTTTTTGACCATAAAATGGGGATAAAAGTATCCTGACTGCAAGGAACTAGAGAAGTTATGTAAAGTGTCTAAAACTTGGCCATACATAGTAAATGATCCTTAAATGGTATCTATTACATTATTTTTTAAATAAACCATAAAGGTAATCTACCAAAAAAAATTATCTTTGGCCCCCTTAAAGCTCTATACTGACTTAAAGCTGTAACTGTTTGAAAAACAGATGCATGTGTACTTGGAAAGAAAAAAGCTATCTTAAAGAATGATCATTCTAGGATTTCCCTGGTGATACAGTGGATTGGAGTCTGCCTGCCAATGCAGGAGGCAGGGCTTCCATCCCCGGTCCGGGAGGATCCCTCATGCCAAGGGCAACTAGAGCCATGCTCTACAACTACTGAGCCCTGTGCCAGCTACTGACTGTGTGCCGCAACCGCTGAAGCCCGAGTGACCTAGAGCCTGTGCTCAACAACAAAAGACACTGCAATGAGATGCCCACGCCCCTACTTGCCACAACTAGAGAAAGCTCACAAGCAGCAATGAAGACCCAGTGCAACCAAAAATAAATAAAGTTAAAAGATTTCAAAAAATGCTTAAAAAAAAAAAGAATGACCATGATAACAGATTGTGTCATTCTAAAATCTTCCGAAACTGGAGGTGGTCAGACATAAGTAGTTGTGTCTTACGGTCTTTGGAAAGAAAACAAAAGACTTTGAGGGTCTGAGGGTTGTTTTGTTTTTTTTTTTTAATTGAGAGGTCTTGGGCAGAAAATAAAGATATTCCATTTTATAAGGCAACAAATAACTTACATGAACACAAAAAATATGGAAAGTCATTTTAGATTTTATTAAAAAGGATTAGAGTAATATGGGTAGGACTTTTTGATATGAGACCAGCTAAATCAAATATCACAAGTAAACAAATATGTGGAGGGTTTTATTATAATAATTTATTTATACATATGCCATATTATACTATTAAATGTTTAAAAGGCAGTCATATAATGGAGAAGGAGACAAAAATAGTCTCTGTGCAATTTTTCTGAATGTATAGAAGTAAAGATAAAATATGGCACTCCATGTTTTAAAAAGCAAAATTATTGTGGCAGAAAAGAAATATTAAGGAAAACATAATGATACATTGAGAGAGCAATATTTCTAAAGATGTGACGGTCCATAGAAAAAGAATAATGTGTGGTTGGCAGAGACAGTAAAATGTGATGTCCAGGAGGGGAAAATTTTCACCTCCACCCCCCTGGAGTTCTTGTGGCTGGACTAATAATAAAATTGACACAAGACAGATTAAAAGAAAAAGAAACACATTTAATGCGTGTGCAAGAAGGTCTTATAGAAATGGGATCTAAAGAAGTGGCCAAAGCAGCCAGCTTTTATACTTTTTAGACAAAGAAACAATGGATTTGAGAGGAATTGACAGGACAAAGAAACTTAAGCTTGGCTGCTTAATTAGTAAGGAATTTAAAGAAAGTTTGGGCTTGGGTAGTAAATTAGTAGAGAATAGCAAGGTTTCTTTTATCCTGTCTGTCATCTCAGTCTTGAATCCCCTGTCTCTGGTGCCAAGGATGTCTTTCTACCTCCCAGTACAAGGAGGACCATTTCACAGGGGAGATTTGCTTCCTGCTTTCAGGGAGACAGAGGAGGGATGGAGCGTCCCTCTTGCAGTTGCTGTTTCTTACGTAACTTTTAATTCAAGCTGATCAATGTGCCATTGGGGCATATTTTTTGCCTTCCCAGGTGGCTCAGTGCTAAGGAATACACCTGCCAGTGCAGGAGACTCGGGTTCAACCCCTGCGTCTGGTAGATTGCCTGGAGTAGGGAATGGCAACCCACTCCAGTATTCTTGCCTATAAAATAGAGAAGCCTGGCCGGCTACAGTCCATGGGGTTGCAGAGTTGGACACAACTGAGTGACTGACCGCAAACACACATACACACTTTTTTTATAATCGAAGTATAGCCGATTAACAATGTTGTGATTATTTCAGGTGACTGAAAAAAAAAGGGACTTACCATACATGTACCATTGAGGCCTATTTTGAGGCGACATGCTTTTGGCCTCCATGTTACCGAGCAAAGGACTCAGTGCCAGACAAGTATAAACTAGTCCTATGGCACCAGCTATTGAGCAAAGGAAGAGTGCTATTTTGAGGTCCCACAAACCCTAGCAAGGAGGCAGGAGGCTTGGCTCAAATCTGTTTCCTTGATTCGGTATTCAGCTTTATGAGTTAGGGGAGGAGGATTGGTGTTCAGATGTACTGGTGGGGTAAGTTTTGATTAAAAGAACTTATTTACAACACAGAAATAGACCCACAAACAGACAACAAATTTATGGTAACCAAAGAGGAAAGGGGAGGAGAGATAAATTAGGAGTTTAGCATTAACATATATATGTTTATATATATATATATATGAATTTTCCCATAATGCTGGAGACCCGAGTTAGATCCCTGGACCAGGAAGATTCTCTGGAGAAGGGAATGGTACCCACTCCAGTAGTCTCACCTGGAGAATTCCATGGACAGAGGAGCCTGGCAGGCTATATATAGTCTATTGAGTTACAAAGAGTCAGAAATGACTGACTAACACTTTCATATGTAAAAACATATATATGCTATATATAACATATATATACTACTTTATATAATACATATATATGCTGCTGCTGCTAAGTCAATTCAGTCATGTTCGACTCTGTGTGACCCCATAGACGGCAGCCCACCAGGCTTCCCCGTCCCTGGAATTCTCCAGGCAAGAACACTGGAGAGGGTTGCCATTTCCTTCTCCAATGCATGAAAGTGAAAGTGAAGTCGCTCAGTCGTGTCTGACCCTCAGCGACGCCATGGGCTGCAGCCTACAAGGCTCCTCTGCCCATGGGATTTTCCAGGCAGGAGTACTGGAGTGGGGTGCCATTGCCTTCTCCGAATACATACATATATATAATAGATAACCAACAAGGACCTGCTGTATAGCATGGGGAACTCTACTCAACACTTTGTAATAACCTATAAGGGAAAAGAATCTGAAAAAGAATATATACATATTTCAGCCCAGCATTTATTTACCCTAGGAAGCACTTAAATGTATTAATAAATTAATAAATAGGTCTAAATTTATTCCATATATATATATACACACACATATTTTAACTGAATCATTTCGCTTTACACTTGAAACTAACCCAACGTTTTAAATCATCTATATTTCAATTAAGAAAAGAACTTGTCTGTTCACAGTAAGATCTGGAAAAGGGATGTCACCAAGTCTTCCTGGACTTGAGCCCTCCACTTCTGAAAGGATCCTGTCCTTCAGGTTCCTGTCCCAGTCCCTTGGTTTCATGGGGGGAGTGGAATTTTGGTTTCAGGTATTATTTGAGAACAAAATTTTCTCCTCTGCATGCACTTTGGCTGCATGACTTGCAATTTTATTCTGTTGTCTCTGAAAACCAACTCAATATCTTGTTAGAACAGGATAGTGCCCACTTGGGGTTGGTTCTGAGACTACATTTCTATACACCATCCATACTGAGTTCTTTCCTTGTCAATACATTTCTACTTTTGTTCACTCCCCTCTACTTTGGCATTTATTTACCCTAGGAAGAACTTAAACGTAATAATAAACTTTAATTAATGGGTCTAAATTCAGACCTCATCCTTGAACAGCATCACTGACAAAAGCCCTCCCTCTACTTTCTCAGAGCTGTCTCTTCCCCCCCAAATTGATTGCCTTGGGAAGAAGAGGAATGAGATGCGGTTGCCCTCCTAGAAGCTCCTCTGATGAAGAGATGAGGGCTCTGCAGTTGAAACCGATTTCCTTTTCGAAATGAAGCTGAATTCCATCTCCGTTGCCTTTGGCCCTCTCCATCGTCCCTTTAAATGTCACATCTGCCTGCATCACTCACTATGTTTTGCATAGGTCAGGATGCTTCCCCGTCTCAGCCAAGATGACGTCTTGGGCCCTGAGAATTCATCATCTTTATAGTTGTTGAATCTGCTCAGTGCTAGAAAGAAAAGCCACAGAGCAAGGCCTTTAGAGCAGGATCTGTGAAATCCCTGAAAATCATGAATTTACTCCAAGAAAATATTTCAAATGTCATTCTGGGGCTTCTTGAGTGGCATAAGAGAAGAGCAAATCCTAACTGATTGGTAAAAACCACTTGCTAATGGCTATGTGGCTTGTGTGTGGTTATTATTATCTTCTCATTCCTGAGTGTAAATATCCATCAGGGATGCACGGCCAGTGCTGTGGATGTTGGCAACAGATCCATCCAGATTATTGGATGGGAGGTCCCGCCTCTTCCTGATGAGTATTGCAGAATCCAGGTAATTCTCCGTGTCTAGTATACATTGTTTCCACAGGAAAGTTACCCTTGAATCTTTTCCTACTCCCCCCCTGAAACTTGTAATTGGTGTGTTGTGTTTAAATCATAGTCTAAGTTGTGTTTGCTGTTAACTCTCCCAGGATATCTATTTTAAACAGAATAGCAAGAATAGGAAGCAAGTGTTTTGCCTAGAGAATTAATCTAAGAACCCAAACAGAATCCTTTCCAGAGGCAAGAAAATTGACAGAAAATGATGGGTGAGACACAGCTTGCTGTCAGAGTAATCATCTTCAGTTGTGGGAAGGGGGGGGTGGAGGGTGAGAATGATCACCATTAAATGAAACAGGTATCATGGAGGACGCATTTCTGGGAGCACATTTTTGATGGAGATGGCTCATCAGCTGCCAAATCTCTCGGCAGCTCGGCCAGGATCATTCTGCAAATGGCCATCGCGGCCTGGATTTCATCACTTCACATTTGCACCTTGCAGCTTTTAAGGGCCATTAGAATCTAAATACTGCCCCATCAAAGCTCTATCTGAAAGGAGTTGTTGCTGGCAGCCAGACAGCCCATGGAATCTCAGCCTTCGACAGTTCTTAATAGGTAAATACCTTTGCTTATGAGACAGAATGATGATCTGGAAAGGGTGATGCTCTAAAACACAGACGGCATCCATGAGCAGTTGGAAATTTGATATCAACACCCATCACAGTCAGGCTCCCATCTCCGGCGGTCGGAGTGGGCTGGAATGTCAGAGATTTTGCCTTTTGAAAATGTTGCATAATGTGAGACATTAAAATTAAAGGTGATGTTTACTGTTCACTTCTTATACAGATATTTCCAGATTCACAGTGGGATATTATTTCCCTTGAAAATGCTTTGTGTCTCCGCCAGTTACTGAATGCAATCAGATAGCTTTGCGTGGGCTGGCATACCAATTAGAGGCCTTGTCTGGGTTACGTGTGATGTCTTCCCTCTTAAACTCAATAGCACGTCTGCACGTAAATAGATTCAGAGAGGAGAAAACCCAATTGCCAGAAAAATCTAAGGACTCTTTCTGTTCTTAACATTACATGTGTATGTACACAGTCGCAAGGTGGAAGGCAAAACAGCCATAAAGCGTGGTGAATAAAAGAAGATTAATGAGGGAAAGAATCTGACAAAAATATTTAATTAGAATGCAATGGCTTGGCCCTATTATCTTGTATTATTATACATCTTGTCATTAACCAAATCTGTATCTAAACTGTGGGCATTTGTCTTCATTATGTAATAAAACGGTATAATGAGCAGGTTCCAAACAACCAATAGCTACCCTGAAATGCTCACAAATGTGGGGAATGGTAAATGTTTCTATTTTGAGTCCATGGCTTCTGGTAGCTAGAGCTCAGCCCTGCTTTGAGAGAGGAGGGAATGTTTTTGTGTTTAAAACTGTGGGTAGATAAATCAAATCAAGGTGTCTTTTAGCCTGACATCCAACCATCTTGGCGTCCAGAGGCCTCTCTCTGCTGGAAACTCACCAGGAGACTTTTTCTGGATTATAGTTTCCTTATCTGTCAGACATGATGGATCTGTATCTTCTTGAAGGTCCCTTCTGGTACTAATATTCTGTGTTCAAGAAAATGGTATGAATTGTTAATTCTCATTTGGGGTCTAGTTTAACTGATATGCAAGAAGCCATTCTTCATTCATTCATTTGTTCATTCACTAAACATTTATTAGAATGTTAATAGAGTGCCAGCTGCTACTTCATGTATGAATGGTCCAGAGATGAAAAGTCTGCCCTAAGCTAGTTCTGTGGTTTCCAGTCCTAACTGCACATTGGACCAGCTGGGGAGGTACTTTAAAACCCTGATGCCTGGGCCCTTGCCCCAGAGATTCTAATAAATTGACTTGCAATAGGGCACCTTTCTATACATAATCTGGCTTGAGAAATTCTAAAAGAAGATGCCGAAATTGCAATACATTATACTGTAGTGTTGGGCTTCCCAGGTGGTGGTGCTAGTGTTAAAAAATCTAACTGCCAGTTCAGGAGACCTAAGAGACCTGGGTTCCATCTCTAGGTCAGGAAGATCCCCTGGAGGATGGCATGGCAACCTACTCTAATACTCTTGCCCAGAGAATCCCATGATCAGGGGAGCCTGGCTGGCTTATAGTCCATAGGGCTGCACAGAGTCGGACACAACTGAAGGAACTTAGCAGACACAAATGCACATACTGTAGTCTGTAGTATGTGTCTCTAAAAGACACACTTTCTGCTCACTGAGAGAACTCACAGGGTGCAGAGGAAGCTCTCCTGTAGGAACTACTGGCTGGGGTCAATTTTAGAAGATGAGCAATAATGAAGCTGGTTGAGAGGTGTTGGGATTCAGGTGGGTGACCCCCAAATATATTAATACCACAATAACATATTAATTATTTTGAATTGAAGTTGCTTATGACACGGCCAGTACAAGAGGGCCACTCTAACCCTCCTCTGTCTCAGAAACAGGAAGTGAATCTTTCGTGTGGAAGGTGCACTCCCAGCCCTGGAGGCAGGGGCTCATTATCGGCAGAGACAGGATACACAGAGCGAGAAGACTGTACGAACACGGTCACTTCTTTAAAGTGCTATCCTACGTGCTGACTCCACAAATTCTTCCTTTTGTAAAACTTTTTATTTTGTGTTGATGGATAGCTGATCAACAGTGTTGTGATAGTTTCAGGCAAACAGCGAAGGGACTCAGCCGTACATGTACATGTAATCCTTCCCCCCAAACTCCCCTCCCATCCAGGCTGCCAGGTAATATTGAGGCGAGTTCCATGTGCTATACAGTAGGTCCTCTATGGTTATCCATTTTAAATAGGGCAGTGTGTTCATGTCCATCCCAAACTCCCTAACTATCCCTCCTCCTGCTCTTTCCCCTTCCACCTCTCCAGCAGCCATAAGTTCATTCAAGTCTGTGAGTCTCTTTCTGTTTCGGAAGTTCATTTGTATCATTTCTTCTTCAATTCCACAAATAAGGGGTGTCATACCATACTTCTCCTTTTCTGTTGGACTTATTTCACTCAGTGTGACAAACAAATTCTAATTGACCACCTGAAACCCAAGTTTCTTTGTCCTGTCAATTCCTCACAAATGTATTGTTTTTTGTTTTTTGTTTTGTCTAAAAATATAAAAGCTACCTGCTTTGACCACTTCTTATGTCTTACTTTTATGAGACCTCCGAGCACAAGAATTAAAACTTCTTTCTTTTCCTCCTGCTAATCTGTCTTCTGTATTAGTCTAGTCACATAAATTCAAGTTGGGGGGAATTTCTCCTCCCACCCAAGGAAAAACAAATGTGCTCCCAGAAGAGAGAGATGCAGAGACATCCGCTGGCCCAGAGACGCCTATAATCACAAGAAGTTCAGTATGGCCAGAGCCAAGGGGGCAAGGCTGCCCAGATGAGGTTTAGGAATAAAGCACTTTGGTAGAAACTGCCGGTTATTCCCTGAAAACCCTTCCTTTTATGGGGCCCATAGCTACCCAATAAACAGCCACATTCCCTAGCTCTCTGGAAATTAGGTATGGCCACAGAACTAAGTGCTGGCCAGCAGGAATGTGAAAAGGAATAATGTGAATAACCTCTAGGTCTCATTCTCAGGGAAAAAAATATCTGCTTACCACCACGTCCTCTTTCTCTCTGTGCCTGAGCTGAAACACAACAATAGTGCTTCAGCCATGCTGGTCAATGGCATCCAAGAGAATGAGAGAGAACAGATTGGAAGAAATTCTCTAAATGATACTCAGATCATTCACTAGCTTGGACTTACACCCCAAGTGAGAAATAAAGCTTTTATTTTGCTTGACAGACTGTTTGATATTCTTTGTTTCAATAGAATGTGTGTGTGTGTGTGTATGTGTGTTAGTCACGCGTTGTGTCCAACTCTTTGCAATCCCATGTACTATAGCCCACCAGGTTCCTCTGCCCATGGAATTTTCCAGGCAAGACTGGAGTGTGTTGCATGCCCTTCTCCAGGGATCTACCTGACCCAGGGATCAAATCTGGTTCACCTGTATTACAGAGAATTCTTTACTCTCTGAGCTACCAAAGAAGCCCCACTCTTCTCTGATGTATATCCCACCAGAAAGTAAACTTTCTGGTGAGGAGACAAATCACTGCTTTCAGAGGGGTGGCTTTTCTAAACATCTACTTTTGTGAAGTTCTGTTGTAGAATGTGTATCACAGGTTCTTTACAAAAGCCTAGTAAAGGAAGAAATTTCTGAATCATAATTTTTCACAAAAATTTTAGTGTCTTTAACTTAGGCCAGTGTTTTTAAATCTCTTAAGACTGTAGATAAATACTCTTCATTTTCAAGACCAAATCTGTCTTTGGCTAGCGAAGGCCCAGTTGTAATTCCAAAAGATTGTTAGAATGGGTCTGGTGCTGGTCTTTTGTTTCATATTCTGGAATACGATTTTTGTGTACAATTCCCAGGCTTCAGGGTAGAACAAGCTCTCAGACACTTTATTGGGTTTTGATTGAGAATATTTGCAGGAGCAATTTCCAGGGGAACACTTAGGTGATCAGCCTCAGGAGCCTGCAATCTCAGGTCCCAAGGGGACAGAAATCACCAGTGGAAACATGACTATTACTGGGGAAATCGATCTTCTTGACAGAACATAAATCAGAAGTGCCGACCAGACATAGCAATGAAAATGCCCTCAGTCATCCTATCAGAGTAGAGGTGTTAACATTGTCAGGGTGGGAGAGCAAAGAAAACCAGTTTGAATACCAGAGACTTCCCTCCTGCTTCACTCTGTGTGGTTCACAGACCTGCTGGCAAACCCCGGGCAGTTGGGGGAGGGCCAGTCCTGAGTGTCATGGGGCCTGTCCCCACAGCTGGCGGTGGTTTCCATGTTCATTTTCTGGGGCTGAGAGCCCTAGTTCAGTCTTCCCCTAAGACTGTATCCAGGCTGAAGACCCTCACTCTACCATCTCCGAGGCTCCGATTATCCCTGTCTCTCTTGCTGCTGCCTTGGTTCACGTTCCCATGATCTTTCATCTGAGCTGCTGCTACAGTTGTCTGCTAACAGCTCTTCCTTTCTCCCTCAGTCGTCTGTACACCAACTTCTCACTGTAGCCACAGACCCTTCAAGAGCAAAAATCCAACCTTGCTACTTTCCCCTGCTCTGGCCCTCCCATGTCTTCCCTGTGGCCACCAGGTTCTTCCTTTGTTTCTTTCTTTGGCTTTGTGGGGTCTCATCTGAGGCCTGTGGGATCTTCATTACAGTGTGTGGTTTTCTATTGCTGTGGTGTTCAGGCTCAGTAGTTGCGGCTAGCGGGCTTACTTGCCCCACCGCATGTGGGATCTTAGTTTCTGCACCAGGGATTGAACTTACGTCCCTGCACTGGAAGGCAGATTCTTAACCACTGGACCACAGTGAAGTCTTGCCCACAAGTCGGCCAACTTCCTATAGCTCCCTCAGTCTACTCCCCATTTTTCTTCCCTAGATTGGCAGATGCGTTGCTCCTCTTGCCCTTGGGAGGGGGTGATTCCATTTTCATTGCATGGAGTCAGGGAGACACTCTGGCCCCTAAGAGCATCTCTGAGCCAGAGTTCTCACTCTGCTTCTGTTTATTTCAGCTCCTGGGGAGCAGCATTTCTGCATGGTGGATGAGCCAAAGAATCCACTTGCTGTTAGCATGCCTGTAACTGGCTTCTCACTATTTACAGTGCTTCTGCTCTCAGGAAAAGAGATCAGATTGGCTGTTGATGTTTCCATAATATAACTAGCAAGTGGTGGTAGATACTACCTTTTATTTTTAAACTGAAGTATACTTTTTGGCAGCAAAAAAGTATACTTCTTTGGAGATTTAATGTTTTAGATAAACATTGTACTGTGGTGCCCACCACCACATAAATTAATTTTTTTTTAAATTTAGTTTGGAGTAGAGTTGATTTCCATTGTTGTGTTAGTTTCAGATGTACAGCAAAGTGGTTCAGTTATTTATGTGTGTGTGTGTGTGTGTGTGCGTGTGCGTGCATGGTAAATCACTTCAGTCGCTTCTGGCTCTTTTCGACACTATGAACTGTAGCCCACCAGACTCCTTTGTCAGTGGGATTCTCCAGGCAAGAATACTGGAGTGGGTTGCTGTGTCTTTCTCCAGGGGATCTTCCCAATCCAAGGATGGAACTCACGTCTCTTATGTCTCCTGCATTGGCAAGTGGGGTCTTTACCATTAGCACCACCTGGGAAGCTCATATATATATACATATGTATATGTATATGTGTATATAAATTTTATGCTACTGTGAAGTCACTTCAGTCGTGTCCAACTCTGTGTGACCCCATTGACGGCAGCCCACTAGGCTCCCCCATCCCTGGGGTTCTCCGGGCAAGAACACTGGAGTGGGTTACCATTTCCTTCTCCAATGCACGAAAGTGAAAAGTGAAAGTGAAGTCGCTCAGTCGTATCTGACTTTTAGCGACCCCATGGACTGCAGCCTACCAGGCTCCTCCATCCATAGGATTCTCCAGGCAAGAGTACTGGAGTGGGGTGCCATTGCCTTCTCCAGTATATAAATATACATATATTCTTTTTCAAACTCTTTTCCCTCATAGTTTGTTACAAAAAATTAAGTAGATGCTACTTTTGCATGTAGTATGATTCTAAGGAGCATGAATAAGTTTCCTCCCAATACACATACACACACCTGGTTCCTGGGAATCAAAACATTTAAAACACCTAGGGCAGCAATCGAGAAGAAGAGAATAGTAAATGGGGTGACAGAGTATCGAGAAAATAAGTTGAGAGAGACAGCCTTGAAAGGGAATTAAAGAGACCAATTTGGAAACCTTGAGCATTTCTCACTTTTGTCAAGCGACACCCCTGGGTGCAGACATTGTGGTTTAAAACCAGAATTGATTGGGTTTAGGTGGCCTGGGGATTGATGACTTCAGAGATGCCTAACATTTGTAATAACCTATGTGAAAACCCTCACATAGGATTTGGTATTCTGGGTCACTAGTCTTCTTTCTCCGACTCTCTTGAGAAATAAAGAAACAAGATATTAAAATGCAAGAAACACAAGCACTGAGGATAAGAAAGATTGGCTCTCTGCCCCAGCCTTCCCATTTACTAGCTGGGTGCCCTCAGATAAGTAGTTTAACCTCCCTGAGCCTCGGTTTATTTAACGGCAAACACAGGAGCAAGAACACCTACTTATCAGCCTACTGTGTCTCAATGAGATAAGGATGTTCAGTGGCAGCACCGAAGCAGCACATAAGTGATCAACAGATAAATTATATCATCTCTTCTGAGTATGAATCCCATCGGCGTCAAATGGTAGAAGGACTATTTGCCCTGTCTGTCATAGCGCTGTTAGGTTCTATCAGTAGATAATGCTCATTGAAAGACCATTGTACACCAGGTAGTTATTTTTTTGATTTTTTAATTATTATTATAATTCCTATAGTGATTATTTATAGAGACTGGAACTTGATATTCTGTTTTTTAAAAGGTTAATGATTCTTAGTCTAAGAAACACAGATACCCGGCAATACATGTCACTCTTGACAGCTGCCCACTCGTACTGGAGAGAAGGAAGGAAACCAGTGTCAGAGAAAGACTCGAGAGTGCCCTGGGAAGCAGAGTGAATGGAAACTTAGGCTGGGACCTGGTTTTTGCTCTCAGATGACATGAGAAAGCTTAGAATTGCTTTGATGAAGCAAGGTGATGGTGAAATTATGATATGGTACAAATCTTATATGTTGGTCGTCACTATCGTGGTGAACTTCTATCCGACCTCAAACTCCTCTCAGGCATCACTTACTTTGTATGGACTTGATTCCTTCTTCCCTATGCTCTCAAGGCACCCTATACTTACCTCTATTCATGCAGCTATCATGCCACATTAAATGCTATCCATCCATCCATCCTTCAATAAATATGTGTGTCTCTCATGGGCTGGACACTGTGCAAAGTACTCAAGTCATACAGGTGGTTCATTCACCTATTTCTTTCACTAGAGTGAGAGTTCTATGACCTTTTTTATTCATGCCTATGTTCTTGAGGCTTAATCCAGGGTTTGGTTCATAATAGACACTCAGGAGATGGTTCAGTGTGGTGATTAAGAGCATGCCAAGTCCTGTGCAAGTTGCTTAAGCCTTAACCCTCATTTTCCTCGTCTGTTATAATAATACCTACCTCTACGTTTACCCTAAGGATAAAAATAATGTACTCCCATAAAACACTTGGAAAGGTACTTAACATCTGGTAAGTGCTGTATAAATACTAGCCGCAGTCATAATAAGTGACTCCAGCTTGCACTCTCAGGCATAGGAGACCCACCTGTCACCGTGGATGAGGGCAGCTCACACCTCCCTGTCCCCCTTTCTTTCATCCCTCCCCTCCTGCCCCTTGTGACCAATGCCCCTGTGACCACACACATATTCAGAAGCATCTTCTGGGTCCCTCTTGTTCTTGGAAGCTTACCTGGGGTAAAGAATTTGCTAAGATCTCTGACAGCCCTTCCCAGCACCAGTTGCCATCTGTCCAGTTTTTAGCAACTCTGTGCCTCTCTCTGTTCTCACATCAAGAAGCATCTCAAGGGGCAAAACTCATATCTGAGCACAAAACACTTCGCTTTAGAAGCAATACTGAAACTGTCTGGCCACGAACAATGTCCTTTCCCCAGGATTAATGTTGCCTTTTCATAACTGCTGATCAAATTAAGACTACAATATGAGCAAAAGCAGAGGATAGCAGAAAGGAAACTACAGAACACAGAGAACTCTTTCCACTCACCCACCACCCCCACGCCGACCCCCAGCCAATCACACAAGGCTCGAAGCTAAAATAAAATTAAAGGGAAAGAAAAAGAAACGGATCAAACTGATTAGGTGCTGGTATGCAGTTTAGAAAATCAGTTTAATGGAAGCTAAAAAAGAAAAAAGTGCTGTGATGTTTCCTGTGATTGGATTTAAAAATTCATCTCCTTGGTTAAAATCTACTTTGTCACTACACTGCCATCTGTCCTGCCTCCCAGTCATCCCGATGTAGAGTCAATAGTCTCTGAATCGTGTTTCCGAGCTCCATGGCCAGTCACTAGGATGTTCAGCTAGTGACAGTCAGCAGGAAGAATCTTAATGAAAACATGTGTCTGGGATCAGTTTAAAGCTGGGCTAGTTTGCAGATCCGTGCCCTTTGATCTTGTAGCTTTGAGAAAGTTTTTGAACTTCTCTGAACATGTTTTCTCATCTGTAAAATGGGTGTAATTAACACCTACCTTCCAAGGATGCTATGATGATTGCGTGGATGTATACATTTTTCAGCATACTGGAGGTGCTCCACAGTTTGGAGTTCCTTTCTTTTTGACACCTGGATATGTTACTTATGTTTTTGTTCTGATATCCTTTACTGTAAATCTCTATTAACAGTGTAACTCTTTAAGGCATTATCAATTATTTGCTCCCAAATTGGTTTCAAATTATTTTTTTTTTCTGAAAGTGAAAGTGAAGTTGCTCAGTCATGTCCGACTCTGTGACCCCATGGACTGTAGCCCACCAGGCTCCTTAGTCCATGGAATTTTCCAGGCAAGATTAC
Source organism: Redunca redunca (assembly GCA_006410935.1). Classification (NCBI taxonomy): domain Eukaryota; kingdom Metazoa; phylum Chordata; class Mammalia; order Artiodactyla; family Bovidae; genus Redunca; species Redunca redunca. The sequence continues at coordinate 1,138,756 of SJYQ01104787.1, forward strand.
TGGAGTGGGTTGCCATTTCCTTCTCCAGTGGATCTTCCCAACCCAGAGATCAAACCCGGGTCTCCCACATGGCAGGCAGACGCTTTACCGTCTGAGCCACCAGGGAGATCCTTTTTTTTTTTTTTCCTGAATGCAGGTCTTTATAGAGGAGATGGATTGGAGACAGAATGTGATGGATACAGAGTAACTATGGAATTCCTGGGAGAAAACAACTCTGGAGAGTGGAAGGATTACAGAACTATTATACCCAAGACAACCACATGTGTGCCAGCTCAGTTTCTTAAGTCATGTCTGACTCTTAGCAACACCGTGGACTGTAGCCTGCGAGGCTCCTCTACCCAGGAGATTCTCCAGGCAAGAATACTGGAGTAGGTTGCCATTTCCTTCTCCAGAGGATCTTCCCAACCCAAGGATTGAATTTGTATCTACTACATTGACAGGCAGATTCTTCACCAGTACACCACCTGCAAAGCCTCAAGACAAGCATACCTCCTTTAAGACTTACCTATTTCCTCCCTTTTTCTTTCTTTCCTTCCATCTACCTTCCTTCCTTCTCTTTCTTTTTAAATTCTGATGCACATCACAATGGTCACTTTGTACAAAGAAGTGAATGAGAAGTCCAAAAAAGTGGTCTATTCCCTACACTAAGGATTGAAAGTACCTTCACATGACCGGATTTTGTAGCTGTGGAGAGAGCCATGACTTGAAGCCTTGGCTATTTCTCTGTTTCTTGTCTCTTTAGGCAACTTTCATGTCCTAAACAGAGACACACACATATATACACACACACATGCATGCAACACGATTTATTAAATTCTTACCATATGCCACGTATTAAGGGTCTTATGGAAATTATAATTTAAGTTCCCAAACTCATGTATAAATTAAGTTTATTTTAATTAAGATTTTTGGAAATCCCATTCAAGCAACCCAATACAAAAGGAAAATTTATTGACTTACAGAACCCGCAAGTCTAGAGTTACAGCAGGACCTGAGGACTTAGCTCTGTCTTTCTCCATCTCCCATCTCTGACTGTCTCTGCCAGATTCTTGCTTGGATGGGCTTTTCCAAGAATTCCAGTAGCTTCTGATCTAATTTCTACTGGCTTAGTTATTCCAGCATCCAGAGATCCTTTGTCTAATAATCCCCTAAAGTATCTTCAATAGGAGTCTCATTGTCCCCACTGTGTTGCTGTAGCAGAAACTAACTGAGGCACCCCATCATGTTAGCCCTTATCTAACCCTGTTCTCTCCACCCATTTAACCTACAGATGTTTGTCCTCCTCTTTCTTGCTCAATTGCACTCTGAATATGATTGCCCTCTAACTATACCTGATGTGTATCCCTCCAAGACAAGATTCCTAGCACTCCTTTACTCTGCGAACATTCTTTACTCCAGAAAGAATATCTCAGGAAGATGACCTGGAAAACCACCAGAAGCTGTCCTGTAATCTTGATCTCTATGCCCCCAGGAGGAGGAGAATGCAGGACAATATCAGCTCTAATCCTTAGCTTTAACCCCATTTTCCATCTTAAAACTGTAAGGGCTCTTCCAGCTTCCCAGGAAGAGGGTCACAGTCTTGAAAGCATTAGCTTGTTGTGATCCTCTTTTGCCTGGCAAGACAATAAAACTACTCCTTTCTACTCTGTCTCTGTGTTTATATCTGTCATTGGTGAACAGAGGCTGGTTTTGCAGCAAAAGTGTTGCGTGCATGAACTTGAAACAGCCCATACAGCCAGTGGCCACAGTGCTCAGAAAGTCCAGTCTAGTGTCCTTCTTCCCAGAGCCAGAGGTGGGACCATCCTCTTGAGAGTGCCCGAGAGTGGAATGCGTGCTCTTCCAGTGATAGCGAAACTCCTGTTCCTGAAAGCATAGGAATAGTGAGAACCTGTCTTTGGTTTACAGATAATGAAGAATGTGCTCAAGGTCACAGAGCTGGCAAATGATGGGGAGCTGGATCTTGAGGTGACATGGCCCATTTCAAGGTTTTTACCCTTATCTGGGGCTGTGCTAAATAAACTAGGTTGACACTAAGTGGAGCAATTAAATTGTAGATGGTCCTTAGATTGAGAAAACTCTTAAAAAAAAATCAATATGTCATGAGTGTTCCCTTCCCTTTTCACTAGGTTTGTTGCAGGAAGGCGGACACCTTCCAGGGCCCAATACTGGGTTCTTCTCTAACACTTGGAAATGAATTGTCCGAGGAGACACATGTGCTGACAAAGCAAGAGATTTTATTGGGAAAGGGTACCTGGGTGGAGAGCAGTAGGGTAAGGAAACCCAGGAGAACTGCTCTGCTGCGTGGCTTGCAATGTCGGGTTTTATGGTGATGGGATTAGTTTCCAGGAGGTCTTTGACCAGTCATTCTAATTCAGAGTCTTTCCTGGTGGTTCACGCATCGCTCAGCCAAGATGGATGCTAGCGAGGGGATTCTGGGAAGTGGACGGACACGCAGTGTCTCCTTTAGACCTTTCCCAAACTCTTCCGGTTGGTGGTGGCTTATTAGTTCTGTATTCCTTATCAGGATCTCCTGTCATAAAACAACTCATGTGAATGGTTACTATGGTGCCTGGCCAGGGTGGGCGGTTTCAGTCAGTGTGCTTCCCCTAACAGGTTCAACCTCTCTCTCACTTCTTACCCTGGACACATAATGGCTCTCCCTCTATATACTTCCTCTCAGGCAGAGCCTCTGTGAAAATAAGTTCTTATTAGTAAATTTGGGGGTATATCTAATCTGCATCCAGCATTTTAAAAAAAAAAAAGGAAACAAGAAGTTCTCAGCAATGTCAGCCTTGTCAAGTTGAAATGTGTAGAAATCTAAGTGTGGCAGCCAGGGGGTCCATGGTGAGGATAGATTTTTTTAAAAAAATTTATTTCTACATTTGTGTTAAGGTCAGTGTATTCATTTCACAGTAGGGAGGGATGAATTTTGACATTTTTATAAGGGTGATTGATTGGTTTGTGTCCATTTGTGAGACTCAACATGGTAAAAGGCCATGGCTAATGGAAGAGGAGGGGGAAAACTAAAAACAACTAGTTTTGTCAGAAATCTGCCTATCACCATATTGGAAGCTGCCCAGAAATGTGGACACAGATCTGAGCAGAATATAGAAAAGTGTTCAACACACATTCATTAAAGTACAAATGGAAGATTATTGAGAAGGACTTCATTTGAAATATGTGTCCCAGCTGCTGTGAGAGAGTTGCCTGCTTTTTACTGACAAATATCTTGTGTCCCTCACCCAGAAGACTTATGGAAGAATGTCATTTTCACAAAAGTGACCTTTAACATGGAACACTTGCCCAGAACACTCTTGCCCACATTTCATGGTCTCCACTGAAGGTCCAGCTTATATGGGCCTTTCTTGGGGGTGTTGGAGGCTTCCTCAGCCCCCAACTAACTCTATATAGCCTGACGTTTGACCTCCACATTGTGAAATGAAAATATCTCCTACCATATCAATAATCAAGAAAAGTCACAGCCATCAGCAATTTCCGGCCTCCAAACATGAATAAAAGTGAAAGTCACTCCGTTGTGTCCGTGTCCAACTCTTTGCAACACCATGGGTTGTAGACTCCCAGGCTCCTCTATCCATGGAATTCTCCAGGCCAGAATACTGGAGTGGTAGCCATTTTCTTCTCTCGGGGATCTTCCCAACCCAAGGATCGAACCCAGGCCTCCCACATTGCAGGCAGATTCTCTACCCTCCGAGCCACCAGGGCAGCCCAGGGCTCCCAAATCTGAGATCCAACAGATGCTGCCACACACCCAGAGGTGGCTGCTGAGGAGCTGGGGGAATACAAGCAAACATCTGCCACTCCTTAAGGTGGACACGGAAACACTACTGGTTTCCTGCTTCCTTAGGTGAGGTGCATATGAAAGGAATGAATTCAATGAGCCCAGAGGCTTGCATCTTCCCATACATAGAATGCTAAATTCCTTAACTTGATACCTGATCTTTGAAGTTCAGATTGCCTGCTTCCTTTGTTGCAAACTTGTATATAGCCTGATTTCCCCTCCTGCCTTCTTGGAGCAGTTTTCTCAGAGTCACTGAGATGTTGTCTTCTGGGCTTGGAGCTCTAGACATTTCCTCCAATCAGAACAACTCTCTGCTTTAAGATTATGATAGCACTTTTTAGTTGACAACATGATTATAATCAGAGCATCTTTAACTCCTCCGTCAATCATTGTCCTCCTGGTTAGACTGAGTTTCATGAGTTGATGAGACAAAGAGACATGTGTGTCTGCTCCTTGTTGTATCTCAAGTGCAAAGAGGAGGGCATAAAATTTGTAGTAGGCATTACCAAATATTTGTTGAATGAATGAATGGCTTTTAAACCATTCCAATCTCTGCCTTTTGAGCTGTAGCACAGAGCCATGCTCTCATTTGAGGGAGATATGCCCTGGTTGATATTACTCAACCACATTCTGGCACCGTGGACAGAGAAGTGGACCTTTATCAAGCAGACTTAAATTTTGGAGAGCTATGAGTAAGTGGTAATGTGAATGCTTCTTATCTGACTAGATCATTGGCAAAGAATAGCAGAAGTAATGAAGGTGCCAACGTACGTTGTTATAATTACTGCTCTGAACACTGATTCCTTTCCTTCTCAGCAAGGATGAGACCAAAGCTTCATCTAAATTGTTAATGCTTATAGGTGATTGACAGGGAGTCATGAATATTTACATGGAAAGCATTTCTCTATAAAAACAGAATACCATTCCTTGGTGATCCATCACCTTCTATGCTGACCTCACTGTTTAAACACACTGAAGCTTCCATATTAACCCAGGACTGCTTATTCCTGTGATCTCACATACATTAGGATTTTTTTTTTAGAGCATCTGAGATCGGAGACCCCTGTGTGAATGTCAGTGCCAGTCATCCCAGAGTCCTACAGCTAATTCTTCCAATGGTGATGGCCCCAGATTTGAGCAACTGCAATACTAGGGATATTTCCACAGGATCTGGAGGTGGAAGTCACATGGTTCTGTTGACTACAGACAGTTCCCCAAACGGTTCATAAGTTACACTGTTCAGGGATTCCCTGGAGTCAATAGCACCTAGAAGAGTAACCTCAAAGGTTGCATTTTCTGTTTTGGTATTTCATTTACCTGCTATCACAAAGGGATGAAATTATTCACTCCTGGATGTTCCCCACCTATCCCCTTTCCTCTCACTTTCCTAAAAGAGTTGTGGTTTTATGCTCAGTTATTTCTCCTCCTCTGTTCTAAAAAACTGGTTCTTTGGATTTTCACATTGCAGAATCTGAAGGGTAAGGGAGAGTATTGCTATTGTTTAGACACCAAGCCATGCCCTGCTCTTTGCAACCCCATGGGCAGTAGCACACCAGGCTCCTCTGTCCATGGGATTCTGTAGGCAAGAATACTGGAGTGGGTTGCCATTTCCTTCTCCATGGGATCTGCCTGACCCAGGGATTGTACCCATGTCTTCTGCATTGACAGGCAGATTCTTTACCCTGAGCCACTATGGAAGCTCAGGGGAGAGTAGAAAACATCTAATCCAGGAGGGCAGCAGAATGTGCCTGATCAAAGAGCACTCCTCAGAGGCCATGGAATAAGCTGAAGAGGGATGAGCATAATGCATAGGGAGCACATTCGTGCTTTCACACCTGCCTTACAGCCTGAGGTGGAAGTACAAAGAGAGATTAAATAGTAGGATAAGGAAGTGAGTTGGAAACTCCTAGATACTGCAAGATACTAGAAAAAGAGATGATGACTAAGGTCACTAATAACAGTTTATATGAACTATGTACAGCAGCCTGCTATATGATTTTCAAGAGACTTGAGGAGGATTGGAAATTCTATTTTGACCACCTTTTTTTGCTAAGACTTCTACAAGTAGGTCAGGACTCAGATGAATAGACAGGGCCCAAGGCATTTCTGCAAGTTTCCACATGTCATCAAAATAAATGGGTTTCCTCTGCAACTTGTCTCAGGCCCCTTCCTAAGGATCCTTCCCCTGTTTTAATACTCTTTGATTCAAGTCCCTTTACATTTGAACTAAACTTGGGATTCACTTTCAGACTAAGCTAACTGTGGAATCTATGTTGGGGGTGAGTGTCCATCTGTGAACACTGTCTTATTCCTCCTTAGATTATAATTAAGAACATGGAAACCCAGGTTTATCACACAGGGTCAGGCTGCTACTCATTGGCCAAGGGATCTGTATCTGACATGGCCCTCAGAATTGAGTTGAAAAAGTGCATGGATCCCGTCCCTGATGGTTGCTTCAAATTAACCCCGTGAAGTGGCCTCAATAACCATTTCCTGTGCTGTCTCCTCTAACATAATGTAAACTTTTGAGGCTGTGTTCTATACTGCATCCTAAATCATCACTTAGAACAAAGTGTGTTCCCAATGTACAACACATCTTGTGCCTTTTTCTAAATTTTCCCATTTCAAAATTCAAATGATAGCTAGCCACACACATACTTTTCAAACGTTTAGCCAGACACTCTCTTGTCTTCTTCAATAGCATAGCTCTTCCCTCTTCCCCAAATCCTATTTATCCTTCCATTTTTTTTCACCCATAAGTTTGGAATCTACCATTCCACTTTCTTCCAAGAAGCACTACCCTGGGCACAGGGAGAGCAAACCAACTGAGAAGTTTCTCTTTCTAAGGTTCAGCAACTAGCTCAGTATTTGAGACAGAGTTGATGCCCAGTAACAGTCACTGCATGGATGGCTCTGCTTCAGAAATCCCTGGGACTGTGCTCTCAAAGTGTCAGGAAGAGTGTAGAGTCAAGTTATCTAGTTAACCTAATCATTCATTAATGATCCTTAATCTAATCATTCAGTAGCATTGTATAAGGTTTTATTCATTCAAAGTACTCATCTGCCTAGATTGCAGAGCAATATCTGGGGCCATGGTCTGGTCTTTCCACATTTTCTGATGGATAATGAACTTGAGTTTGGTTACATCAAAGATTTTGATTCAAATCTGGTTTCATCCCATTCTACTTGTGTGAATTGAGGTAAGTGATTCAACCTCACTAGCTCTCTTCTTGCCTGTCTGAAAAGTGGGGATGATAATGTTTTCTTCACAGAAGAGAATGAGATAAGAAAGCTTGGCACATGGTGAATATTCAATAAATGGCCCCTGATGGTATTGAATGATCCACTGAAGAGGCTACTCTAGAAAATTAGAAGTTTTGAGTAGGTAAGTTAGCATGGATTCACTTGAAGGAGAAACAAAAATTGATTTTTATTTTTATCACAGAACGTTGCTCCATTCTCCCTCTGCAACTCATCTATTCTGTATCAGAAAAGTCTCACTATTAGAAAATTCAAGCTCACCTTACCTAGGCAATGGGCTACTTTCCTCCATAGAGCATAATTTCTCATAATCCTGGTCATAATAATTCTTCTCACTTCTAGTCTGCATGGGGGCCATTAGTCGACATAAAGCTCCACAAAGTAAAATTTTCATTTAATTGAACGTGTTTGTTGTTTTCCCGGGCATAATGGAGACAGGTCTATGGTCACAAGCCCTGCATCCTGGGCCATTGCCCAGAGAGGAGAACTATCACTAATTAGCACCTTTGTGGGGACTGTGGAAGGGCTGCTTTTTTATTCTCTTGCTTTCATCCCTTTTGGCAAACATTCCTGGAAAGCTAGCCATAAATGCTAATGAAATTGCAATTTCTGTTGGAAAATGCGATCCCAGAACATTTGAAAGCTCAAAACCTCACTTAACTGTGTGGTGCATTGTATGTACATTATAGTCTTTTGAGATCTGCTTGTTTATACAATGTAATATCTATTTGAATAGCATTTGACCAAAAGTGAGGCACTGGCTTATGAAGCTTCCCACCTCGCCACCATCAGCAGAGAGGGCTCATCCTAGTCACCTGGTATGGATAAAATACATCCTCTCTCTCCTTTGAGTTTCAAACTAATTTGATGATAAGAACTACATAACTACGTAAGTGGGTGGGTAGACGAACTGTCAGTCTCTCAAGAGGGATATACATATGAATCCCTAAAGAATATGAAATGACTGTTTCACATGATGGGCTTTCTGAGAGCTCTGGCTTTGCCAGGATGTAGCGCCCATCAAAAGCAGAAAACTAGATGCCAGGAACCATCAGCAAAGGAACAGCAGCATATTGCATTTCCTTTTCTCACTAAGCAAGGTGACCTACTTTCCGATCCTAGCAATAGTGTCATGGTATCAGCCCTAAAGGGGCTTCCCGGGTGGTCCTAGTGATAAAGAACCTGCCTGCCAATGCAGGAGACATAAGAGAGGCAGGTTCAATCCCTGGGTAGGGAGTATGCCCTGGAGGAGGCCACGGCAATCCCCTCCAGGATTCCTGCCTGGAGAATCCCATGGGCAGAGGAGCATGGAGGGCTACAGTCCATAGGGTCACAAAAAGTCAGACATGACTGAAGCGACTTAGCAAGTAGGCAAGCATTAGCCCTAAAGTCTAGGCACCCACCTTAGGACATACAAGGACACACAGAGGAGAAAAGGAATATGCACCCTAGTTAATAAATGACTTAAACATTGACTGAGCACGCTCTGGAGAGTGACCTGGTATTGGGTCCTCGGCTATCATTTTTTTTCCAGCCTCCCGGTCTATTTTAGTTTCCTTGTTGCTGTTCTTGCCTCACAGCCCTGTGCGCTGGCTTTATCTGCGATTACACACTGGTGTCTGGTGCTTCACTATAGAGTTTTGGGTCTTGACAGTGTTTCCCATCACAGTGTGAGAATTTTCTATTTTCCCAGGCCCTAGAGATCAACTCTGTCTTTTGTGAGAAGGAGGCTTTCAAAAGACAGCTGAAGTGGATAAGAGCGACGTCTGGGCTCGCCAAGGAGGAGGCTGCGCATGAGCTGCCAACCGCGGCGTTAGCCCTGCTCCAGCTCAGCCCTGGAATGGCTTGTTTTGAGGGGGTTGGCTTAAGCCTATGGAAATAAAAAGACTTTTCAATTTTACCTGTTCCCCGGGAAGGCCCAGAGTTATCATTCAGCGAACACAGCAGCCCCGGCCTAGAGGAAAGCCAACCAAACTTATTTTAATTGAGCAGCGAAGTCCCACAGCATAAAGCCTCTCACAAGGTCAAATACAGCTTTTGCTTTCCTGGCCTCGGCTGTTTCCTTGTTTATGTGTATATTCAACACCTCCATCAGTGGGAACATGAACTATTCCCTCCTCCAGTCTGCAATGCCAGGAGTAGGCGTCTGAGCAAGAGCTTTGACAGATCAGTCAACAAGATTGTTGTGCAGGTTAAGTACAGAGAATGTTGTCATGTGTGTAATACAAGAGAAAACCTTTATGTAAAATCAATATCTCCTTAAACACAAATTACTCTCATTAGGTTGGGACAATGGAGGGACTGATCTGTGAAGAAGCGAATAGGCTTATTGCGATAATTATTTATTCTTTCAAAATAATCTTTCATCAGGTAAGTCAAGACATTTGAAAGCTCTTCCTTACACCCCAGAGCTGACTTCCCTTGACTCCTCTTCTTTTTTGAGCTGCAACAGAAGACTAATGTATCATATAAAGACTATTAGAGGTGGCCTAGGAATTGGAAGCAGGCATTAATGTGAACTCGGACTGGCCCTTAACATAAGCTATGAGGTCCATTTATTGTATGGTTCTGTGGGAAGCATTGCATGGAAAGAACATTAGTATTATTTTGGGCTTAAGTTTCAGTAAAATTAATTTTCATTTCATTGCGCTGAAAACAGCAAGCAAACACAAATGCTGCTGTCAAAAACATTACTTTCTACACAATAACATCTTAGAAGAAAATCTTGGTTTTGGCGGATATATTTTCTGAACTTTTTACCATGAGTAATAAACAATCTGGTACATATAATTAAAAACCAAAAAGATTCACATAATGGCAGACAGTTACTATCTAGATTGGGCTCCCCTGGTGGCTCAGCAGTAAAGAATCTGCCTGCAATGCAGGAGACATAGATTCATTCCCTGGGTTGGGAAGATCCCCTGGAGAAGGAAATGGCAACCCACTCCAGTATTCTTGCCTGGGAAATCCCATGGACAGAGAGCTTGGCGGGCTACAGTCCATGTGGTTGCAAGAGTTGGACACGACTTAAAGATTAAACCACTACCACCACTACCTAGATCACAAAGAAAAACCTAATGAGGATGATATGAATGTTGAAGCCTGTATCTTAGCAATGTTGGTAATTCTGTTCTTCAGTGGGAAGAATGATAAATGTGCTTTTATCGGGAGCCATATTATAGTCAAACATTTAAAGTTCTCCAAAATCTAAAGGAAAATAATGCACGACAGCTCCTTGGCATGATGGTTTGGCTGATGGAATGAAACGTTAGCCTGACTATAGCTGGTGGAAGCAGAAGAGTTTTCAACATGGATGTTAAAGTGCCATATTTATACTTAAATATTGGGCTTCCCAGGTGGTGCTAGTGGTAAAGAACCCACTTGCCAATGCAGGAGACATAAGAGACATGAGTTCGATCCCTGGGTTGGGAAGATCCCCTGGAAAAGGACACAGCAACCCACTCCAGTATTCTTGCCTGGAGAATTCCATGGACAGAGGAGCCTGGTGGGCTACAGACCATGTGGTCACAGAGTCAGATACAACGACCATGTAAGCAGCTTCTGAAATGGCCCTTAATTATGCCCACTTCCAGGTTTTCATACCTTGGGTAATCTCCTCCCCTTAAGTACAGTGACTTAATTACGACTAGAATATGGCAGAAAGGATGGAATGAAACTTCCAAGATTAGTTTCCAAAGAGATAGGGACATCTCTCTTATTCTTATGCTCTTTGTGGTACTGCTTGCTTGTTTGCTCTGGTGAAGCTAGCTTCCTTGTTGGGAATTGCTCTTTGGAGAGGCTCAAGTGGCAGGGTACTGAGAATGAGCTCCANTTCTTCAGTGGGAACAATGATAAATGTGCTTTTATCGGGAGCCATATTATAGTCAAACATTTAAAGTTCTCCAAAATCTAAAGGAAAATAATGCACGACAGCTCCTTGGCATGATGGTTTGGCTGATGGAATGAAACGTTAGCCTGACTATAGCTGGTGGAAGCAGAAGAGTTTTCAACATGGATGTTAAAGTGCCATATTTATACTTAAATATTGGGCTTCCCAGGTGGTGCTAGTGGTAAAGAACCCACTTGCCAATGCAGGAGACATAAGAGACATGAGTTCGATCCCTGGGTTGGGAAGATCCCCTGGAAAAGGACACAGCAACCCACTCCAGTATTCTTGCCTGGAGAATTCCATGGACAGAGGAGCCTGGTGGGCTACAGACCATGTGGTCACAGAGTCAGATACAACGACCATGTAAGCAGCTTCTGAAATGGCCCTTAATTATGCCCACTTCCAGGTTTTCATACCTTGGGTAATCTCCTCCCCTTAAGTACAGTGACTTAATTACGACTAGAATATGGCAGAAAGGATGGAATGAAACTTCCAAGATTAGTTTCCAAAGAGATAGGGACATCTCTCTTATTCTTATGCTCTTTGTGGTACTGCTTGCTTGTTTGCTCTGGTGAAGCTAGCTTCCTTGTTGGGAATTGCTCTTTGGAGAGGCTCAAGTGGCAGGGTACTGAGAATGAGCTCCAGCCAACAGGGCAGAGGAACTGAGGCCATCAGTCTGGCAACCAGCGAGAAACTGGATCCTGCCAACAACCAAGCCTGCTTGGAAGCAGGTCCTTCCCCAGTGGAGCTTTGGGATGACTACAGCTCAGTGACACCTCTGATTACTGCCAGCCAGAGGTCCTGAGGCAGAGGAACAGCTAAGCTGCACCTGGTTTCCTGACTCACAGACTCTGTGAAATAATAGATGCCATTTTAAGCCACTGAGTTTGGGGGTATTTTTGTACACAGCAATCGATAATGAATGTAGTAGGAAACTGAAAGTTTTATCAAGTTTGTCAAATCAAGCATCACTTCTGGAATGGTTCAAGCCTCATTATTCCTCTTTTCAAAGGATTCAAAACAATTATCTCATCTATGGCTTTTCCTCTTTCTCTAGCCACTCTCAAAATACTCTACTTGGTCAGGGTCTGGTTCTAGTTCCTATGGTGCTGGATTTGATTCTTCAGACCCTCTGACTTGAGGATTTGATGGCTTTCTGATGACTTATAGGGACAGTGATCGTATGGTTGTGATGACGGAGAACAGTTACCATAGATGGAGAAGTGTCTTGTTCCCAAAGTTCTCCAGAAGTCGACTGTAGTTCCATGGTGATAAGGGCATTAGGCCTGCTCCATGGAGCTCCCCAGGGCTGCACCAGGGCTTCCCCGGTGCCTCAAATGGTAAAGAATCTGCCTGCAATGTGGGAGACTCAGGTTCAATCTCTAGGTTGAGAAGGTCCCCTGGAGAAGGGAGTGGCTACCCACTTCACTGTTCTTAGCTGGAGAATTCCATGGACAGAGGAACCTGACAAGCTATAGTCCATGGGGTCACGAGTTGAACGTGACTGAGCAACTAACACTTTCGTGGAGCGCAACAGTTTTCACCTCCTGCATGATCTTGTTGACAGCTGTGCATCCTGTGCATGGAAAGAACCATGCTGGGTCTCTGAGGAATGCCAAAATAAAGGAGACAGTTCCTGCCCTCTAAGAATGCCCAGTGTAATGATGGAGAGAGACATATCCATTAGTAACCCTAAAAAGAAGGTGAGCAAACATTCGAGTGAAGTCCTCTCCGGCTGCTGCTGCTGTTGCTAAGTCGCTTCAGTCGTGTCCAACTCTGTGTGACCCCATAGATAGCAACCCACCAGGCTCCTCTGTCCCTGGGATTCTCCAGGCAAGAACACTGGAGTGGGTTGCCATTTCCTCTGGCTATTTCAATGTAAATGACTAAGAGAAGGGGAAGCTTGGGGAAGTTACTTTCTTCAGGACTCTGTTAACCTGGAACAATTGAAAGAGATGTTTTTCATTGATCAAACTTTTAAGTATCCTGAGGGAAGATGAAGTGAAAGTGGTTTGAACTTGAGATATTTTCTTATTGCTGACATGGTATGGTTTGAGCCATCCTATCATGCTGATCACTATGTGACCTCCAGAAAACCTGATTAAAATCCAAGCTGGTGGGTGGTGAGTGTAGCTGGACTTGGGAACTGGAATGGGAATTACATATTGCCCTGGATATAGTGGGATCTTAGGGCTGACTTAATCAATGTCCTCTTTCTTCTACTTTTGACAACTTGTGAGAGCAACACCCAACTTCCCAGATATTACATTGTTTTTCTTCTCCAAAGCAGTCAGGACTCTCATGGACAACAGGCTTTAAAGACAATTTTTACTTATTTATTTACTTTTGGCAGCACCGAGTCTTAGTCGCAGCATGCAGGATCTTCATTGCTGCGCGCCAACTTTCTAGTTGAGGTGTGTGGACGTGGGCTATGTAGTTGCAGCACTAGGACTCAGTTGTTCTGCGGCACGTGGGATCTTAGTTCCCTGACCAGGAGTTGAACTCACATCCCTGCCTTGAAAGGTGGATTCTTAATCATTGGACCACCAGCAAAATCCCTGGACAATAGGCTTTGGCTATAAGTTCCCACAGGTTAACAGGATTAAAAGATGGAGAAGAGAGGAGCAAGAGTAAAACATTTGCCCTTTTCCAAGGCTATGTGTCCACCCATTTTTAATTCTCTCTAAAAAAAAGAACTACTGATCATATTGGTAGACTCACAGGATGCTGATTAGAACCTATGTACTAGATGGTAGGTTTGCCTTGTCAAGCACATACCTCAGCCTCTTCTTCCACCTTTGGCTATGTGGCTGAGGGTTAGGTGGGGAGAGGTTTGGGCCAAGATCTTCCACAAGGAATCTCCACTGTCTTTGCTGCTGTTCTTTCATCTCATGACCTACTCGGGACTCCTCCCGAGACCTAGTGAACAAAAGCCCTCCTTGGGTTCAGGGACTAAGCCATAAGCTCCAACATAGTATTACAGTAGCTCTGAACTGGGAGCATAAGGCTTTGGCCTGACATGTGACAGGCACCTTCTTTCCTATTTGGCTGTTGGTCTCCATGTACAAATGCATGTATATTCCTTCAGGTTTTCAGATTTACTATCATAAATATGCACAATGCTGTGGTGCTTTTAGGAATAAAGAAATAAATTTTGATGAAAACAATCTAGGAAAACTTCATGAAGATATGAAGTGATTCTTGAAGAATGGGTATGAATTCATTTAAGTGGACATGAAAGATCAGGTCATTCCAACCTGTTCCAAGCTTAGCAAGCTAGCTCTGCTGGTCCTGTGAGTAATGCCTTAATGTTAGAGGCACTGAGAGGCATTGCAAGACTGTAGTAGCTTTGAATGAAGCTTACAAGATCCTATAAAGAATAATGCTATCTAGAGAGTGTGGTGCCATCAGAAAAGGCATTAATAGGAGACATCTTAAAAAACATCTCAGTCAAACTTGTGATTTTTTAAGTTTATTATTTTTTTATTGAAGATAGTTGCTTTACAGAATTTTGTGGTTTTCTGCCAACCTCAACATGAATCAGCCATAGGTATACAAGATAGATCTTAGGGGACTTCCCTGGTCGTCCAGTGGTTGGGAGTCTGTCTGCTGGTGCAGGGACTTGGTTTGGAGCCCTGGTCCAGGAAGATTACACATGCCATGGGGCAGCTGGGCCTGTGAGCCACAATTACTGAGCGCATGTGCCCTAGAGACCATGCTTGGCAACAAGGGAAGCCACCTCAATGAGAAGTCTGTGCACTGCAACTGGAGAGTAGCCTTTGCTCACCACAACCAGAGAAAGCCTGCATGCAACAACGAAGATCCAGTGCAGTCATAAATAAATAAATAGAATTTTTTAAATGACGTAAGGAAAGGAAAAGATATGGCTTTTAAAAGGGTAGATCTTAAGCTAGAACATGAACTATGTTTAAAGCATTATATTAGGCAAAGAAGTGTGATAAAAAGGAACCAAATTGCTTGGGATCCTTCTTTGTAAATAATCTATTTTTACAGAAAATACCAAGATATTTGAAACGATTGAAAAACACTTTTGAAAAATTTGCCCTCTGAGTGCAAATAGATGTTATTCCTCCATTGCCAATTTTGAATTATGAAGAATAACACTGAATAGAGATGGAGAGGCAAGGATACCTGAGGATGAAAGAGCTGAGATGCCTGAACATGTTTGAGGATGTACAAGAGTACATTGAATTGGTGAGCGCTATTTATTTTCATTCCTGGGCATTGTGCTTGCTTGTGAAGATTCAAAGCTAAATAATAAATGGTTCTGACCATAAGAATCTTCCATCAAGTGTATGTCATCTTGAAGAACTAAGTTCTCAACAGCTATAAGGAGATGAAGTGCATCTGTTGATGGAAAGAAATGGGCTGCTCATCTCAGTTAGGAGAAGACAATTGTTAAGTGGAGGGATGTAGAAGTGATTTAGTACCTTCCCTTGGTAGGAGAAGCCAATGGGCTTCCCTGATGGCTCAGCAGATAAAGAATCTGCTTGCAATGCAAGAGACTCAGGGGATATGAGTTCCTGGGTCGGGAAGATACTCTGGAGGAGGACATGGCAATCCACTCCAGTGTTCTTGTCTGCAGAGTCCCATGGACAGAGAAGCCTGGCAGTCTATACTCTGTAGGGTTATAAAGAGTTGGACATGACTAAAGCAACTGAACACAGCAGAAGATGAAATTTGGAAAAAAGTAGAGGCAGGATTTGAGCAGCTTTGATGGCCAGCTGAATGTATTAGTAGAAGTCTTGATGATGGGTAGTTTTCTAATGAAATCTGAAGGATGAGAAGAAGACTCGTACTTGAACTAAGAGCATCCTCTTTGAAATGGACTCTTACTTTGCATAGGCAATAAACTCAAAGCACAACTACCTTAGAAAAGTTACCATATTAAGCTGATTTTCCATCATTCATGGTTATATTCTTTATGCCAAAGAATGCTCAAACTACCACACAATTGCACTCATCTCACATGTTAACAAAGTAATGCTCAAAACTCTCAAACCAGGCTTCAACAGTACATGAACTGTGAGCTTCCAGATGTTCAAGCTGGATTTAGAAAAGGCAGAGGAACCAGAGATCAAATTGCCAACATCTGCTGGATCATCAAAAAAGCAAGAGAGTTCCAGAAAAACATCTATTTCTGCTTTATTGACTATGCCAAAGTCTTTAACTCTGTGGATCACAACAAACTGTGGAAAATTCTTAAAGAGATGGGAATACCAGACCATCTGACCTGGGTCTTGAGAAATATGCAGGTCAAGAAGCAACAGTTAGAACTGGACATGGAACAACAGACTGGTTCCAAATCGGGAAAGGAGTACATCAAGGCTGTACATTGTCACCCTGCTTATTTAACTTATATGCAGAGTACATCATGGGAAATGCTGGGCTGGAGGAAGCACAAGCTGGAATCAAGACTGCCAAGAAATATCAATAACCTCAGATATTCAGATGACACCACCCTTTTGGAAAAAAGTGAAGAACTAAAGAGCCTCTTTATGAAAGTGAAAGAGGAGAGTGAAAAAGTTGGCTTAAAACTCATTCAGAAAACTAAGATCATGGCATCCAGTCCTATCACTTCATGGCAAATAGATGGGGAAACAATGGAAACAATGACAGACTTTATTTCTGGGGGGCTCCAAAATCACTGCAGATGGTGACTGTAGCCATGAAATTAAAAGGTGCATGCTCCTTGGCAGGAAGGTTATGACCAACATAGACAGCATATTAAAAAGCAGAGACCTTACTTTGCCAACAAAGGTCCATCTAACCAAGGCTATGGTTTTTCTAGTAGTCATGTATGGATGTGAGAATTGGACTATAAAGAAAGCTGAGTGCTGGAGAATTGATGCTTTTGAACTGTGGTGTTGGAGAAGACTCTTGAGAGTCCTTTGGACTGCAAGGACATCCAAACAGTCCATCCTAAAGGAAATCAGTCCTCAAAGATTATTGCAAGGACTGATACTGAAGCTGAAACTCTAATCCTTTGGCCACCTGATGTGAAGAACTGACTCATTTGAAAAGACCTGATGCTGGAAAAGATTGAAGGCAGGAGGAGAAGGGGAGGAGAAAGGATGCGATGGTTGGATGGCATCACCAACTCAATGGACATAAGTTTGAGTAAACTCTGGGAGTTGGTGAGGGACAGGGAGGCCTGGCATGCTGCAGTCCATGGGGTCTCAAAGAGTTGGACATGACTGAGTGACTGAACTGAACTGAAGTGACACTTATATTGATAATTTAAATAATGTCATGTTTTCTTCTGAAATCAATTTCTCTTAAGTTAAAAGTTTTCAGAAACAAGGAAAGAACTCAGAAGACATTTAGAAGACCTGGGTATTGCCCAAGAGGGACATCTCAAGTTAAGTATCTCAGGAGGGTGTATTCTTAAAGAGAGAACAGACTGATGAGACAGAGGAGGATTAGAAATTTACAGAAAAATGGAAGTAAGAGCTAGAGAGAAGTTTGCAGAAAATTCTCTGCAATAGCCAAGATGCCTCTCTTCTTTGAATCATGGTCCTGAAAAGAGATCAGTGTAGGTGTTCTAATTGGCCTTTGCCACTTGGTAATCCATGATGAGTTGTTATCTTAGGATAGGGCAGGCCAAGAGAGTTGTTGATGGTCTTAGGTCTGGCTGGAAGGTCAGGATAGAGAAAGCGGAAATAATAACAAAATGCCACATATGTTAGTATAGTACAGTGGTCAGCAAAGTTTTACTTTAAAATTCCATATATTAAATAGTTTAAGTTTTGTGGGCCATATAGTCTGTGTTGCAAATAATACATTCTGCCATGAAAGTGTGAAAGCAACCACAGACAACAGAAAAATGAATGAGCATGCCTGTATTCCAATAAAATTTAATTTACAAAAATAGGCTATAGGCCAGATTTGGCCTAGGCCATACTTTGCTCTCATTGTATAAAATAAATATACTGCTGGTACCATGACTTTTTAAAAAATGGAACCAAGGCTAGATTCAGCATATCTCCATCAGTAAGTAGCTATAGGTAAGGTCCAGAGTTGGGATCTAGGAATCAGGATTGGGCAAGATGGCCCAGACTGCTACCATGTCTGTCTTTTGGTAGAACTCCTTGTTCAGAGTTCAGACAGACCAAGAGAAGATGGGTCAGGGTTAGGGGTAGAAAGAGATGTTAATTCTTACTCTGGCTCTCTAGTAAGAATCTGATAAATCAACATATGCAAAAGTATATTGTAAAACTCTGTAAGAAGAGAAGGTATTACTATTCATCAAGCATTTATTTTATTCTTAGTGTATACCAAGAATTGTGCAATAGATGAGGGTTTAAAAATGAATAAGACTAGTCTCTTCTCTCCAAAAACGAACTATATCAAATGGTTAATTACAACAGGTAACACTTTCATTGTATTCACTATGTTTTAAGCACTCTGTGTATGTTTAATTTAACCTTTACAGTATAAGTACAGTTATTATTTCCATTTTAAGATGAGAATATTAAAAGAGAGTTCACTTAACAAAGAGAGGTTAAGTAATTTGCCCAAGGTCACACAGCTTGTAAGCGGTTGAGCCAGAATTTCGGTGCTGGATGTTTGATTCCACTATGCTTGTGCTTCATCATCATGCTGTATTGAATATTAGGACTATAAATACTTAACTGAAGGTGATTAGAAAGTCATTAGTGATTTTAGAAAGCAAATAATTAGGAAGAAATAAAAGTAGAGATGTCCAGAAGAAAAACAATGTTAGAAAAACTAATATATTAAGCTAATATATTCCTCTAAATGTATTCCATGAAACCTAAGTCCCATAGATGCTCCATGCAAAAAAGGATTTTGTAGTCAAATATTCTGGAAATATCTCGACTTTCCCCAGAGACCTAATGTATAGTAACCTGGTAAATTTTGCTTAAAAGCCCAGCAGAAAAGATCACTGTCTCCTTTTGGTAGATCCAGTGTTTCTTAAAAAGATTCATTCTTAGGATCCTTTTTCACTAATATAGTTAAATGATTTTTTCTGAATATTGTGTCTCCCTGAGACAGTAGTGTTGAACTTACCTTTGAAGAACCTTGATATGGAGTCGGGTAGTGATCTAAAATAGCCAAATGAGAATGAGAAAGGCTCTGACCAGGCACAAAGGAAGGATCTGCTGAAGAGCTCGTGAGTGCAGCTATCTTGAAAAAACATCCCTGGGTAATGATGACAACTGGTGTAGCTATGGAGTTATCTCGGGCTGTACTCAATAGCTGTGGCACGTGTGCATGTCTTTGTGACTCTATGGGTTGTGGAGTAGGGGCAGAGAAAGTGGAAGTTGGGGTTGGTCTAGGATAAAAGACCTGCTGCAAGGCAGATAAAGTAGAAGATAAAATGGGAGGAACTGAATTTGCTATATTTTAAAGGCCAAGGCTTTGTCTACTTCTGCTATATTGACTATGCCAAAGCCTTTGACTGTGTGGATCACAATAAACTGCCGAAAATTCTGAAAGAGATGGGAATACCAGACCACCTAACCTGCCTCTTGAGAAATCTGTATGCAGGTCAGGAAGCAACAGTTAGAACTGGACATCGAACAACAGACTGGTTCCAAATAGGAAAAGGAGTACGTCAAGGCTGTATATTGTCACCCTGCTTATTTAACTTCTATGCAGAGTACATCATGAGAAATGCTGGACTGGAAGAAGTACAAGCTGGAATCAAGATTTCTGGGAGAAATATCAGTAACCTCAGATATTCAAATGACACCACCCTTATGGCAGAAAATGAAGAGGAACTAAAAAGTCTCTTGATGAAAGTGAAAGAGGAAAGCGAAAAAGTTGGCTTAAAGCTCAACATTCAGAAAACAAAGATCATGACATCCGGTCCCATCACTTCATGGGAAATAGATGGGGAAACAGTGGAAACAGTGTCAGACTTTATTTNGAGTCCCTTGGACTACAAGGAGATCCAACCAGTCCATTCTGAAGGAGATCAGCCCTGGGATTTCTTTGGAAGGAATGATGCTAAAGCTGAAACTCCAATACTTTGGCCACCTCTTGCAAAGAGTTGACTCATTGGAAAAGACTCTGATGCTGGGAGGGATTGGGGGCAGGAGGAGAAGGGGAGGACAGAGGATGAGATGGCTGGATGGCATCGCGGACTCGATGGACATGAGTGTGAGTGAACTCTGGGCGATGGTGATGGACAGGGAAGCCTGGCGTGCTGCGATTCATGGGGTCGCAAAGAGTCGGACACGACTGAGCAACTGAACTGAACTAAAAGACTTTTAGAGTTCAAACATCTCTGTCATTATTCCCAGTACTTACAGTAAATTCAGAAGTCTATGAGGCAAATGCATATCTTGATATTGAAAGGTTCCAGCCTATCATGGCTAACTTAGATGCTGGTGGCTGGATAAATGATCTTGCTCACTTGTGACTAATGCCATAGAAGCTGGCTAAAGAAGGCAACTCACATGGCAATGAAGAGTGTTGGAGGGTAGATTTGAAAGAAAGAGAAGGGGTAGGGCTCAGAAAACAATGAGAGGGGCTAGGTTCTCTCAGTTGTTCTTTCAGAAGTAGTGCCATCTTGCAGCAAATCTTAGTTGAGTTAGTAAGCACATCACTTTCTAGGGCAGTGGAAAATAAACATTTAAGTCTTCAAGACTTTATTCCTTTACATTCTTAAGATTTATTAAGGTCCCCAGAACTTTTGTTTCTGTGGGTTATTTCTATCATTATGCTTTATACTCGAACCAAAAATAGACACATTTAAATATTTATCAATTAATTTAAAAATAGAAATAATATAGGACTTTTCTGGCAGTCCAGTGGTTAAGACTTTGCCTTCAAATGCAGGAAGTGCAGGTTCAATTCCTGGTCAGGGATCTAAGATGGCACATGCCATGTGGCCAAAATCCAAAACGTAAAATAGGAGTAATACCGCAAAAAATTCAATGAAGACTAACACAGTCCAAAAAAAATCTTAAAAAAGAAAAATCCACTACACATTAACATAAGTAAAATAAAATTTCCTAAGAAGAGTGTCATTGGTTTTCATTTTTGCAGATCTCTTTAATGATTGGCTTAATAGAAGACAGAATCTCCTATCTGTTTTTCCAATCAGTCTGTCATTATCTATTGCCCATATACATGTAATTGGAAAAGACAGAAGCATTTACTTGCTTTTCCAGATAATTGTGAACATTCTTCATTGTTGTTATTCAGTTGTTATAACCAAAAGTTGTAGTTTCATAATGGTTAGTTGCAATGTAGAAGCTGAAACCATGTTAATGAATTCCTGATACTCTGTTATATTAAAATTCATTGATCCATCTCAGATTTATGCAGGTGTTTTATCTATGCAGGGCTTTTTAACATCATGCATTCACCATTTGGAAAATATTGGTTCACTAAGATACTTCAAATGTTGATCTATTTCATGAAACAATATAAAATATTACATTTCTTAATATCATCTTCATCTTATCAGAAAGGTCTTTAAGTTCTGGAAAGCTGTCAAGGTCTTGTTTGCCAATACAGATTTTCCAAAATACAAATTTCTGCTCAAAAGCTCAAATTTTATCATTGGCAACAAAATCTGTCAATGTTTTCTTTGAAATGACAGGTTTACTTAGGGTGCCCAAACATCCTGCTTTGCCCAAGATTGAGGGGCTCCTGGAAGAGTACTAGGGTTTCAGCACTAAAACCAGAAAAGTCTCTGGCAAAACTGGATGAAGCAACCTAGGTTCATTCACTTTTGAGAAAATATTCATCAAAAACTCAAGTCAGAGTAACTATAGCTTGTCTGTATGTCATTCTTTCCAGCAAAAGGTGGAGTTCCAAACCAAACACAACTAGTTCAATTTTTAAGTCAAATAACCGTTCAAGTACCTTTTCCTCAGATAATCATAATTCTTTAGTATACAGTGGATAAGCTTTGTGGCTATTTCCCATTTTGTCATCTAGAATATTAACAACATATGGAAGCAATTTAAATGTCCATGGACAGAGGAATGGATAAAGAAGAGGGGGTACATATATACAGTGGACTATATCTCAGCCATTAAAAATGAAATAATGTTCTTTGTAGCAACATGGAGGGACCTAGAGATTGCCACACTGAGTGAAGTAAGTCAGAGACAGAAGAAGAAATATTGTATGACACCCCTTATATGTGGAATCTAAAAAGAAGTGATACAAATGATTTTGCTTACAAAACAGAAGCAGTCTCACAGACTTAGAGGATGAGCTTATTGTTACAGGGGCAGGGGGTGATGGGGGAAGGGATAGATAGGCGGTTTGGGTTGGAAACGTACATACTGCTATATTTAAAGTGGATAACTGGCAAGGACCTACTGTATAGCACAGGGAACTCTGCTCAATGTTGTGTGGCAGCCTGGATGGGGGGGAGTTTGGGGGAGAATATATACATGTATATGTTTGGCTGAGTCGCTCTGCTGTGCACGTTCAACTATCACAACATTATCAGCTATACAAAATAAAAATTAAAATAAAAATAAAATCAAAGTAAAAATTAAAAAAAATTAAAAAGTACTCAAGGGTCAACATTTAATAAAGATATTAATTTCTACTGCTTTATTACAGGCATTCTTAAATGCAACTAGCATTTTTTTAAATGTAGGCTTGTGGCTGAGAAGAGTGCCATAAGTACAGTAGTCTGATTCCCCTGCCTTAGCTCACACTTAGATAACAGCAGTTTGTCCCACCACGGCTTCTGTGACATGCGGATACCAGGTCAACAGAGAAAATAAAAAGGTAAATAATGTCGTACTATATCATGAAAAGAGCTTTGATCTTATGAACTACCTATCTTCAAGAATCTAAAAACCATCCTTTGAGAAGCCCTGTCCTGGGGCATAAGCCTTGCCAGGGGATCTGTGTAAGAACTGGTTTAAGTATCTGTTCCTTGGTGAACCCAGAATTACCATCCTCTTTTCCGCCACTCCAAGGATCTTCATAGGGTTTGGGGAGGTTTTCCTTTTAAATTTTTAAAGCACACAAACTTTGACTACACCTTCTTTTTTATAATATTCAATAGAATTCTGATCCTATGCTTACACTTCTGAATAAACTTACTTTCAGTGATTCAAAAGTGCTCTATCTTCATCCTTCTAAGAGAATCCACCTTCTAAGATCCCAATATGTTTCTCTGGCCCCATCCAAATAAAGAGTGAATACAAAACAAAAATTTAATCTCCATTAAATTATAATGGAGAGGTTAAATGATTACAAATGGGTCACGAAGTACGCTTTAGCCCTCTGTTAGTCATAATCATTGTCAACATTTCCTGGATCATAAGAATTGCCAACATTTGCTGGATCATAGAGTAAGCATGGGAATTCTGGAAAAACATCTACCTCTGTTTCATTGACTATACTAAAGCCTTTGACTGTGTGGATCATAACAAATTGTGGAAAGCTCCTAAAGAGATGGGAATGCCAGATCATCTTATTCGTCTCCTGAGAAACCTGTATGTGGGTCAAGAAGCAACAGTTAGAACCCCGTATGGAACAACTGATTGGTTCAGGACTGAAAAAGGAGTATGACAGGGCTGTTTGTTGTTACCCTTACATCCTTTAACTTACATGCTGAGCACATCATGAGAAATGCTGGACTGGATGAGTTACAAGCTGGAATCAAGATTGGCAGGAGAAGAATCAACAACCTCAGATATGCAGATGATACCACTCTAATGGCAGAAATTGAAGGAGCATGAAGGAACCTCTTAATGAGAGTGAAGAAGCAGAGTGAAAAAACTGGCTTAAAACTAAATGTCAAAAAATACTAAGATCATGGACTCTAGCCCCATTACTTCATGGCAAATAGAAGGGGAAAGGTAGAAGCAGTGACAGGTTTCCTCTTCTTGATCTCTAAAATCACTGTGGTTAGTGACTACAGCCATGAAATCAGAAGACCATTGCTTCTTGGCAGGAAAGCTATGATAAAACCAGACAGTGTATTGAAAAGCACAGACATCACTCTGCCGACAAAAGTCCATATAGTCAAAGCTCTGGTCTTCCCAGTGGTCATGTACTGTTGTGAGAGCTTGATTGTAAAGAAGGCAGAGCACCAAAGAATTGATGCCTTCGAACTGTGGTGCTGGAGAAGACTCCTGGGAGTCCCTTGGCCAGCAAGGAAATCAAACTAGTAAATCTTAAAGGAAATCAAACCTGACTACTCATTGGAAGGATTGATGCTGAAGCTGAAGCTCTAGCATTTTGGTCAACTGATGCAAATAGCTGACTCACTGGAAAAGTCCCTGATGCTGGAAAAGATTGAAGGCAGAAGAAGAGGAGGGCCGCAGAGGATGAGATGGCTGGATGGCATCAGTAATGCAATAGACATGAACTTGGGCGAATTTGGGGAGATGGTGAGGACCGGGGAGGCCTGGCGCACTGCAGTGCATGGGATCACATAGAGTCAGACCCAACTGGGTGACTGAACAGTAGTCATAATCAAGGTAGAAGACTAGCACTGAAAAAAGAAGAATGGGACGGTTTCCAAATTAATTAATGTGCTAATTTTTATTTTTTATTACACATATTCATAGATTTCATTTGGGGCTGAGACATGTACTTAGAACTCTACTTTTTTTAACTTAATTTTTGGCTACAATGCACAGCATGCAGGCTCTTAGTTCCCCTACCATAGATCACACCTGCACCCCTGCAGTGTGGAAGCATGGAGTTTTAACCACTGAACTGCCAGAGAAGTCCTGGCTATAGCATACACTTAAGATCTGAGTTTTCTATTGCCAGTAAGAAACCTCAGTTGAATTTATAAAAATAAAAATGATATCCTGTAACCTTGAGGCCTCTGCATTAAAAACAAGACTGTGTAATAGAAAGTAGACTCTAAGCCACTTTTTCTCAAGTCTTAGAGCTGTCCAAGGTTCTCATTATCTGTCAGAACATTTGCCATAGGCTGATGAAGAATGAAATAAATGTAATACAGTGGTGGCATTTTGCTACATTTAGGGTTTGAAATAGGTTTTTATTTTTTTCTAAAAAAAAAAAAGGAAAAATGAAAAGAAGTTCAAGATAAGATTGACAGGTAGATATATTCCATGGAGATGCACACTGCTACTCTTTGGAATCAGAAACATAAGCCAGAATTAATTTAACCACATAATTCTGCTTTCATTTTATGTGGCATTAAACAGTTTGTTAAAGATTTAACAGGCACTATCTTATTCCTCTTCACAGTAATCATAGAGTAGGTATATGCTGCTGCTGCTGCCTCTAAGTCACTTCAGTTGTGTCCGACTCTGTGCGACCCCAGATATGGCAGCCTACCAGGCTCTTCTGTCCCTGGGATTCTCCAGGCAAGAACACTGGAGTGGGTTGCCATTTCCTTCTCCAATGTATGAGAGTGAAAAGTGAAAGTGAAGTCACTCAGTTGTGTCTGACTCTTCATGATTCCATGGACTGCGGCCCACCAGGCTCCTCCATCCATGAGATTTTCCAGGCAAGAGTACTGGAGCGGGGTGCCATTGCCTTCTCTGAAAGTAGGTATATACTGTCTCCATTTAACTAGAGGAAGCCAAGGCTGATTTTTTTGCCCAAGACACACCAAAATAAGTATCCTACCTATGTCTGTGGACCCAAAGAGCAATGTTCATCCAGTGGACAGCAGTGGCTTTATGGAAGCCTTGATGGTGCAGAGGAAAAAGTGGGGGCTCAGAAGTTAAATATATCAGACTGAAGTCACCTGTTGATCTTTGCTAGCTTTGCTACACCACTGGGAACATAGCATCATTACCCTCTGTCTCTCCCTAGGAAACCCATTTCCTACACCCCTTGTCAGAGTGTTTCCAGATTAGGTGGAAGGTGGAAGAGAACTGTTGTTTTTGGTTGCTAAGTCATGTCTGACTCTTTGCAACCCCATGGACTGCAGCATGCCAGGCTTCCCCATCCTTCACTACCTCCCGGAGTTTGCTCGAAGTCATGTCCATTGAGTTGATGATGCCATCCAATCATCTCATGCTCTGTCGTCCTCTTCGTCTCCTGCCCTCAATCTTTCCCAGCATCAGGGTCTTTTTCAGTGAGTTGGCTCTTCACATCAAGTGGTCAAAGTGTTGGAGCTTCAGCCTCAGTCCTTCCAATGAATATTCAGGGTTGATTTCCTTTAGGATTGACTGGTTTGATTTCCTTGCTCAAGAGAATGAATAGTATGAGGAGAAGAGAGACATGTAATTTTATTGGTGCTTTAGCAGGAGTGTGTGGAGATGTAGCCTCAATGTGTCTGAGGTTTACTGTTGCCTCCTGGTGGTTTGTGGCCCAAACTCAGAGTTGTAAACATCAGTGATCACTACAGGTTGTTGCTCATGGTTTCTGCAGCTTCCTGACTTTCTGAAAGCTAGTGGTGACCTGCAAACAAGCAAAGGCGTTGCTTGCTTGACCTTTGAAACACCAATTCTTTCTAAACATCTATATTTCCTAAAGTAAATTCCTGCCTGCTTGAAATACCTGAGAAGCTTATTATTTTCTGAAAAATACCAACTCAACCCCACAAAAATGACAGTAAGATTTTTTTTTAAAAAAGAAATGTAAACCTTTAAGGACAATGAGAATGTGAGTTAGAACAACACAGAGATATCAACAATGTTTTTGGATAATAGAATTGAGATGAGTAGGTGGTAACTGACATATCAGAGAGGAGAAAACTAAAACTCAACTACATGTAGTGTTGAAATGTTGGTAAGGAATAAGCAGATGTATGCTATATTATTGATTCATGGAAAGTTTCGGGTAATTTTGAAGTTGATGACACCAGATGAGTTTGAAATAGGTGGATTGATTGAAAGTCTGTGTTAGTATAGTTTAGGAGCTGGAAAACTTTTTCTGTAAAGGGCCAGATAGTAAATCTCTTATGCCTATATCTTAGAATTTATCTTTATGCCTCATATGGTCTCTGCCAAAATTATTAACTCTGCAGCTGCAGTGCAAAAGCAACCATAGACAAGACTTAAACAGCGGACACGACATGTTCCATTTTATCAACAAAAACAAGTGGCAGGTCAAATTTGGTGAATGAACCGTTGTTTGCTGACAGAATCTTCCATTTGTTTGCATAGTTTTCCCCAACGTGGATAATATAAGAAGTTTACTCTCTGGAAAAGCTGAAATAAAAAAAGTCTATAGGTGGGGACGCTAGACACAGAGAAGTGTGGATATGGATTGAAGAATCATACAGAAGATAGAGGAACTACGTGCAAGCCTGCAGACTGATCCATGGAAACCATAGAGACCTTACCTCCTAGCCTCATTCCTAAAAAGCATTTTTTTTTAAAGTGGAAGTTAAATAATAAGGGAAAATTGAAAGTGGTTGCCTAAAGGGAATGAGAATCAGGTATGAGGTGGTGCTCTTTCACTTTATAGTTATCATAGTGATTATTTAACCTTTAAAAACATATAACATATATTATTTAAATAAATTCAAAATTAAATTTAAAAATTAAAGTAGAAGAATTCAAGGTACTGCATGTATGTTTCATGACCCATGGAGTAGGCAGAGCAGGTAGCCTGATTTTCCAAGTAAAGAGGCTGAGGGATTAAATTCTGAATCTGAATAACATAGAGGGAAAGCTATTACACTGGAGAAAGGAAATATGTTGGGCCTAGCTGGTAAAAGTAGAAGAAATTATCAGTAAATTAATGGGAGGTATTGGTAGAAATGCACAAATATAGAAAGCACTACAGAGTGTTTAGGCTGTTGTGATAACAAGTGTGAGCCAAGAACATCGTTGGACACCAACAGCTCCAACTGAATGGAAAATCTTGGCTAAAGCTGAGCAATGTTGGCATCACTCCTAGTTGCCCCAGCTATGCGTACCCTCCTCATGTTAATGATATAATGAAAAAATGCAAATGAAGTAAACAATAATTAGGTGTAGCGTAGCAAATGGCCCAATTAACTCCATCTTGGAGGAAGTACTGGAATGGGATTTGCAGGGTGGAGGTGTAGACAGACGATAAGCTTGTGAGGAGATGGACGTAGGTTATAAGTAAATGTGAGGTGGAGATTCTCCTGATTGATGCTGACCTGTTCCGTCTCTTTCTGACACCGAGGTAGGTGTACGTCGAGTTTTCGATCCCTCAGCTGTTCCACTTGGAGCCCTCACTTGACAGAAGGAGAATACAGGGCAAGTAGATGACAGAGCTCATAATCTGCATGAGCTTTGGAAATCTACTTGGAAGTATCACAACTGGCTTCCCAACTGGCTTCCCCAGTGATAGTGGCATTTTCTGCCACTATCAAGACAGAAAGAACAAAAAACCCACTTAAATAGATACCGCTAGGAGGGAGGAGTTGGTGATGGACAGGGAAGCCTGGTGTGCTGCAGTCCACAGGCTCACAATGAGTCAGACACAACTGAGAAACTGAACTGAACCGAGGAGCGAGGAGGAGTCCACAGGAAACTAGGTTTTAGCAACCAATACTTAGATATCACATCTTCCTCATATATCCTGGATGACATAAGGCAACTTCCATAGAACCTCAACTTCCTCTTCTTTTAACAAGTACTTGAGGGATTGTGATGGTTAATTGTATATGCCAACTTTACTGGGGTCATGAGGTACCCAGATATTTGGTTAAACATTGCTCTGGGTGTTTCTGCATGACAGTAACATTCGAATTGGTAGATGAATAAAGCAGATTCAGTTCAGTTCAGTCGCTCAGTCGTGTCCGACTTTCGGCGACCCCATGAATCGCAGCACACCAGGCCTCCGTGTCCATCACCAACTCCCGGAGTTCACTCAAACTCATGTCCATCGAGTTGGTGATGCCATCCAGCCATCTCATCCTCTGTCCTCCCCTTCTCCTCCTGCCCCCAATCCCTCCCAGCATCACAGTCTTTTCCAATCAGTCAACTCTTAGCATGAGGTGGCCAAAGTATTGGAGTTTCAGCTTTAGGATCAGTCCCTCCAATGAACACCCAGGACTGATCTCCTTTAGGATGGACTGGTTGGATCTCCTTGCAGTCCAAGGGACTCTCAAGAGTCTTCTCCAACACCACAGTTAAAAAGCATCAGTTCTTCGATGCTCAGCTTTCTTCACAGACCAACTCTCACATCCATACATGACCACTGGAAAAACCATAGCCTTGACTAGATGGACCTTAGTCGGCAAAGTAATGTCTCTGCTTTTTAATATACTGTCTAGGTTGGTCATAACTTTCCTTCCAAGGAGTAAGCGTCTTTTAATTTAATGGCTGCAATCACCATCTGTAGTGATTTTGGAGCCCCCCAAATTAAAGTCTGACACTGTTTCCACTGTTTCCCCATCTATTTGCCATGAAGTGATGGGACCAGATGCCATGATCTTCGTTTTCTGAATGTTGAGCTTAAAGCCAACTTTTTCACTCTCCTCTTTCACTTTCATCAAGAGGCTTTTTAGTGCCTCTTCACTTTCTGCCATAAGGATGGTGTCATCTGAATATCTGAGGTTATTAATATTTCTCCCAGCAATCTTGATTCCAGCTTGTGCTTCTTCCAGCCCAGTGTTTCTCATGATGTACTCTGCATAGAAGTTAAATAAGCAGGGTGACAATATACAGCCTTGACGTACTCCTTTTCCTATTTGGAACCAGTCTGTTGTTCCATGTCCAGTTCTAACTGTTGCTTCCTGACCTGCATATAGGTTTCTCAAAGGGCAGGTCAGGTGGTCTGGTATTCCCATCTCTTTCAGAATTTTCCACAGTCTATTGTGATCCACACAGTCCAAGATTGCCCTCCCTAAAATGGATGGTCCTCATGTGATCTGGTGAAAGCCTGAATAGAACGAAAAAGCTGAATAAAAAAAGAATTTGCTCCCTCTCTCCCTTTCTTCAAGCTGGGACATTATTCTCCTGCCCTCAGACCTGGACTGCAACTTACACCATTGGCTGTGCTGTGTCTCCTGTGACTGAAGATCTTGGGACTTCTCAGCCTCTATAATCATGTGAGCCAATTATATATATATGTTTCCCTGGTGGCTCAGATGGTAAAGAATCCCCTTGCAATACAGGAGACACAGGTTTGATCCCTAGGTTGGGAAGATCCTCTGGAGAAGGAAATGGCAACCCACTCCAGTATTCTTGCATGGTAAAGCCCAGGGACAGAGGACCCTGGCAGGCTGCAGTCCATGGGGTTGCAAAGAGTCAGACACGACTGAGCAACTAACACACAAACACACATATGAAAGTGAAGTGAAAGTCACTCAGCCATTTCTGACTCTTTGTGACCCCATAGACTATACAGTCCAAGGAATTCTTCAGAATACTGGAGTGAGTAGCTGTTCCCTTCATGGGACCTTCCCAGCCCAGGGATCAAATCCAGGTCTCTCAGATTCTTTACCAGCTGAGCCACCAGGGAAGCCTCCCCCCACCCCCGCAACACACACACACACATGCATGCACACACACACACACACACACACACACACACACACACACATATGTATATGGAGAAGGAAATGGCAACCCAGTCCAATACTCTTGCCTGGAAAATCCCATAGACAGAGAAGCCTGGTGGACTACAGTCCATGGGATCACAAAGAGTTGAACGCGACTGAGCAACTTCACTTTCACTTTCACATATGTATATATATATCCTATTGATTCTGATTCTCTGGAGAACCCTGACCAACACAAAGATAATAATACCTCACCTTTTTCATTTTCTGAGAAGTTTTATTTTGCACCAGTATGTGATCAATTGTAAGTATATGCACACTCACAAAAAAAATAGGTCTTATTATTATAACGATCTTTTTGGAAAAAAAACTAAAGAAAAATCTAGAGGTGTATATATTTGTTGATTAGTCTTTGAGAACATACAGTAGAAGGTAGTAGATTAGAATATGGATTTTGGGGTTAGATAGAAACCCTCCTGCCACATATTTGCTATAGGATTTTGGACCAATTTACCTAACTTTACATCATCTCAGTATATTCTGCTATAGAATGAAGTCAATAACAGTCGCTTTCTCCTGATAGTCTGTTTTGAGGATAAAATGTTATAACACAGATAATATCTCTCATGCAGTACATGGTGGCTGATATTGTTAAAGGTTAAATGATTACCAAGATCACCTGAGTAATAAAGATGAGGCCCTATTCCTGGCTGCTCAGTCCCAGGACCTCCCACTTTATCAGCATTGTTATGGTTAGAGAGCCATCCTCTGATTTTTCTGGGTGAGAAAGAATTCCTCTGGTGTTGCTTAAAAGTGAATGGACACTTTCTACATGACCTCCCTTAACTATGCACATTTAATGAAAGAAGGGAACCTTCATCTGGCATGAATTGTTCTTTTTTTTTTTTCCTCTGCTAACTGCTGAAGTTGGGCTGTCCCCTAAATAGAGCCTGTGATCTCAAGTCTTGGGCTCCTTTTGATCAAACTATGAATAGCTAATGAACAGCCTGCCAGGAGTGACAGTGGGGTGAGAGGCCAGATCCAAGGAAGTCCATAAGGAATAAGATACTTATGGCTGTACAGACTATTGAATACCAGGCATCTAAGATCATTATGCATAATTGCTAAAAATGATTTCTCAGACTTGGCACATGTGTATCAGGCACACATCCACCAAATGCCCTCATCCATCTGAGGCAGAAATGGGGCACCTCCTTTTCAAATGGGAAATGCCTTTTAGAGCTGCATAACTGAAGACACTTGAATTCTGCAGGTCAGCAACAAATAATGATAATTCATTTCTGGATAACATCTTGAGTCTGTCATCTTGTTCAGAGTATTGTACAATTCCTGGGAAGTAGGACGCAGCTTATCACAGTCCTGAGCAGTTTTCAAGAGTGTGGATTGGATATCCTGATACAATGAGGGGCAACTCAGGACACTATTCCACTTCTGATACCAAGAGTCCCCTGGAGGCCTTACTTACGGGTACGTGAGTGCTTTGAAAACTGTAGAAGTATTTTAAAAGATTTTTATCTTTCCTCATTTTGTATTTATTTCATGAAAATTAATCCATCTTGTATAATACAACAAACTATGGAGATCTATGGTTCTTTTTAAAATTGCCTTTATTATTTTTGGCTGTGCTGGGTCTTTTGCCGCACGTCAGCTTTCTCTAGTTGCTGCAGGCAGGGGCTCCTCTTTCTTGCTGTGCATGGGCTTCTCATTGCAGTGGCTTCCTTGCTGTGGAGCACAGGCTCTAGGCTCACGAGCTTCAGTAGTTGCAGCACATGGGTTCAGCAGTGGAGGCTCGAGGGCCCTCGAGGGCCCTAGAGCGTATGGGCTCAGCAGTAGCAGTGCAAGGACTCAGTTGCTCCAGGGTACGTGGCATTTCCTGGGCCAGGGATCAAACATGTGTCCCCTGCATTGGCAAGTGGATTCTTATCCACTCCAACACCAGGGAAGTCCCTGGATCTGTGGTTCTTAATTTCTTTAGGAGGTTGGAGGAAGCAGAACTCACAGACTTCTTGGGCCCTCTATCCACACAGATACCTACACACATAGAAACACACACACACAATTTCACATTGGATTTTAAAGAATTTGTGTTCTATGAACCATTGGTTGGGAGAAGGGATGAAAACTGATTGAGGAAGACAGTAAGTTCCCCACACACTTTTGAAGAGTGCATTCATAAGGCCAATCAGTTCTTAAGTCCAACAAATTTAGCCTAGCCCAACTAATACAATCGGCTATATAGTACTGTACTGTAATGGGTTATAGTACTTTTCACACAAATAATACATACAAAACAAACATACACAGAAGAAAATATTTTAAATCTTACAGTACAGTATCTTGAAAAGCACAGTAGTGTAGTACAACAGCTGGCACACAGGGGTTGACATCGAGTGAACAGACAAAAATAATTACTGACTGAGAGATGGTACTGTACTTCTTTACACAATAAAGTACACAAAAGCACAACCACTTGTAGAGGAGGCATGCATGTGACGATGTACTCCAGACATGTGACAATGTACTCCAGGCATATGAACTAACTTATGTGACAGAACATGTGAATGTGTGTTTGCATCTTTGAGTTTGCAAATTGAAGGTTTGTGTGTAGGGGACTTACTGTGGTGCATTCAAGGGCATAGGAGGAGGATTCTGGGGAAGGGGCCCAGATCCTGGCATGCACTTTCATGAGTCAGTTTCTTGAAGAGCTCGTTAAAAGGGTTTAGGTCCTAGAAGGAGAAAAGAAAGAAGGGAAACTAGATAGAAAGAAGAGAGGTGGGAGGGAGACATGGAGGGTGAAGAAGGCAGGTGGGCAGAGACAATCGGAGATGTTCAGCCAATGCAACTGATTGTCTCCTCTATACCAGGCACGGTACCAGAAACAGGCTGGGCAGATGTACATGAATGCTGTTTTGTCTGGAAGGGGTTCTTAGAACAGAAGGGAGCAAATGTGCCATCATTTAGCTCTGTAGAGGTACACACAGTACCTGGAGAGGAGAGTGGGACACTCACGGAAAGGCTTCAAGACAGAGAAGAGATTTGAGCTGGGCCTGAAATCTAACAGTGATTTCAGCAGTACACATCAGTTTAAATATTTTTAGACCTTTAGAATGCCTAGGAAATTATACTAGCAGCATGACTAATCTCATTGTTTGGAACTCTTATTTCATCTGGACTCATTCAACAAGTATGGGTGAGGCATCTGCTCTGAGGCATGGACTGAGGAAGAAAGAGAAGCAGCATCGTACATGGCCTGCAGTATGCAGAACTTAGGTTCCAGACAGGTGAAGGATGCTGGTGAACACAGACTGGGGGGAAGCCAGGGGAGGCGGAGACCAGGAGGCTGGGGCGAGGCAGTCAGGACAGCCCGAAGCACGAAGGTTCTTCTGGGTTCAAAGTACCAGGTGCAGGAACTGACAGCTGAACCCAGAGAAGAGGGTTCTCCTGGCTCTGTCATGTCTAACTCTCTGCAGCCCCATGGACTGTAGTCCACCAGGCTCCTCTCTCCATGGGAATCTCCAGGCAAGAATGCTGGAGTGGGTGTTCCTCCTCCAGGGGATCTTCCCGACCCAGGGATTGAACCCATGTCTCTTGTGTCTCCTGCACTGGAGGCAGATTCTTGGCTACTTGCACCACCTGGGAAGCCAAACCCTACCTCCACCACCCCACGAACAAGGAGAACCTGCATTAATTAGATGCTGAGGACATGAGTTTGAAGTAGGCTCTGGGAGTTGGTGATGGACAGGGAAGCCTGGAGTGCTGCAGACTTTGGGGTTGCAAAGAGTCAGACATGATTGAGTGACTGAACTGAACTGAGGATTTTCTTTTCTGCCTCTTCCTCCCATTTTCTCAGCAATGTCATTTTGTGAATGATAATTTTTAAAAGGTTATTCCTGTTTGTCTGTCTTTGTTTTTATATAATTCCTCGAAAACATAGGTATGCTCATCTGGAATAAGAAGATCCTAGGAGCCCAGACTGTTGGCGGCTAGGCTCATAGACAAAATGGCAAATATTTTAAAAATACAATTGTGGTGGTTTTCCATTTTTAAAAATCTCTTTCAGCTGTGCAGGGGAGATAAACTATCTTTTCATTCTACCCTTCTGAGTTCTCAGCTGGGGTTCTGTAGCAAAAGACAGATTAACAAGAGACAAGTATACAAACTTATTTAATATCTATATTTTTGTGGCTGAGCATTCATAAGGAGTGAAGAGCCCAAGCAGTGGCTGACTCAGAGAGTCTTTCCAGCACCTGTGATTTCTCGTATTCCTTCAGCTTAAAATATTCAATATTCCAAAGCACCCTATTTGGAGGTGTTTGTCTTGAATCCCATCACCTGCTCTCCCTATCTTCTAACAGCTTTTATTATACCTCACCTGATTCCCTATTCTTCTTAGTTCTTGGCTTAACTTCCTTAAAAGAGAAGGAAATAAATGCCATGTCATTAGAAGGGCAGCTAAGAAAGATGGAATAAGACGTACCTGCCCCCCTCAGAGACTGTTTGAGCGTCTAGGAATATAGACACTCAATTTGTCACTGATTCGTCATAACAAACATATTTATCCCGAACCTATGGTATACTCGCCACGGTCCCAGGAGCTGACGACAGAGCAAAGGAGAAAAAATAAGTAAAAATCCCTCCCCTTCTAGATATTACATTCACACAGGAGAGAGGCACTAAAAACAGGCCATTAAAATATATAGTATGTCAGTTTGATAAAGACAAATAAATGACTTAAAGCAAGGAAGGGACATGGGAATACTAAGGGAAAGGAGGGCGGCAGGTTAAAAAGAGGTCAGGAAAAACCCTACTGAGGGCAGCATCTGAGCCAGCGGCAAAGACTTCCACGAGTCCATGAAGCCCTGTTTTGCCTCAAGAGAAGTATTTTTTTGGAAAAGCCCTTTTTTTTTTGGTGGTAAAATAAGTATAATAAAAAATTTACCTTTTTAAACTATTTTAAATCTACAACTCAGTGCATTAAATACATTCACTATGTCATGCAACCACCATCACTAATTGCAAAACTATTATTTCAAATGGAAACTCTGAAAACCATTAAATGATTAAGCAATAACTCCCTATTCCTCTTCCCCCCAGAGACCCTGGTAACTTTTAATCTACTTTCTGTCTCTATGGATTTGGTTATTCTAGATATTTCATGTAAGTGGAATCCCACAATATTCATTCTTTTATGTCTGGCTTATGTTATTTAGCATAATGGTTTCAAAGTTCATACCTGTTCTAGATTGTGTCATAATTTTCTTGATTTTATGGATAAGTAATGTCCATGAGAGTCCCTTAGACTGCAAGGAGATCCAACCAGTCCATTCTGAAGGAGATCAGCCCTGGGATTTCTTTGGAAGGAATGATGCTAACGTTGAAACTCCAGTACTTTGGCCACCTCATGCGAAGAGTTGACTCATTGTAAAAGACTCTGATGCTGGGAGGGATTGGGGGCAGGAGGAGAAGGGGACGACCGAGGATGAGATGGCTGGATGGCATCACTGACTCGATGGACGCGAGTCTGGGTGAACTTCAGGAAGTGGTGATGGACAGGGAGGCCTGGCGTGCTGCGATTCATGGGGTCGCAAAGAGTCGGACACGACTGAGTGACTGAACTGAACTGAATATCCCATATGCTACATTTTGTTATCCATTAATCTGTTAATAGGCATTTCATTTGTTTCTACATTTTGGCTATTATGGATAATGTTCCAGTGAACATTGGCATGTAAGTATCTATTCAAGTCACTGTCTTCAGTTCTGGACTTCTACTAAAAATGAAATTGTTGGATCATATGATATTTCTGTTTAGCTTTGTAAGGAAGACACTAAACTATTTTCCATATGGTCTCACCTTGTATATTCCCACCAGCAATGTAAAAGGATTCTGATTTTTCCACATCATTGCCAATATATTTTGTTTTTGTGTGTTTTTTCTTTTGTTTTAAAATTATACCTGGCCTAATAGGAGAAAGTGTTAAGTGAAGGTGTTAGTTGCTCAGTCATGTCTGACTTTTTGTGACCCCCATGGACTATAGCCCTGCCAGGCTCCTCTGTCCATGGGATTCTCCAGGCAGGAATACTGGAGTGGGTTGCCATGCCCTTCTCCAGGGGGTCTTCCTAACCCAGGGATCAAACCCAGATCTCCTTCATTGCAGGCAGATTCTTTCCCATTGGAGCTACTATGAAGAAGTATCTCATATCTACTTATTGTGGCATCAATTTGTATTTACATAATGACTAATGATGTCACCCATCTTTTCATGTACTTTTTAGCCAATTATATATTTTCTTTAGAAAATGTAT
Organism: Redunca redunca; assembly: GCA_006410935.1. NCBI lineage: Eukaryota > Metazoa > Chordata > Mammalia > Artiodactyla > Bovidae > Redunca > Redunca redunca. The sequence continues at coordinate 1,175,425 of SJYQ01104787.1, forward strand.
ATTTAAGTCCATTGCCCATTTTAAAATTGTGTTGCTTTGCATTTTTGTTGTTGAGTGACAGGAATTATTTATGTGATTTGGATATTAAATCTGTCTTAGATGACTGACAAACATTTTCTGTTTGGAGAGATCTTTTAAATAAAAATCATATTGTGTGTGTGTATGTGTGTGTGTTAGTCTCTCAGGCGTGTCTGACTCTTTGTGACCCCATGGACTGGAGCCCACCAGGCTCGTCTGTCCATGGGATTCTTCAGGCAAGAATACTGGAGTGAGTAGTCATTCCCTTCTCCAGGGGATCTTCCTGACCCAGGGATCAAACTAGGGTCTCCTGTATCTCAGGAAGAAGCTTGACTGTCCAAGCCATCAGGAAGCCCCAAAATCATCTTACAAAAGGTTCAGGAATGTGGCGAAATAAAGAAGTGAAGGAAGCAGAGAGCAGACTACTCTTTGGGAATGAAGTGGTAAAGAGAAGGAGATAATTAGGGAAAATGTGTGATAAAGCTGAGGGAGAGTTAAGTGTAATAGAAGATAGAAAGGAAAGCAGGAGGCAGTGAAAATGATGGCCCTAAAGAGAGGATAGTTGATGGGGAAGATGGCAGGGATTCCAGAGTGGGGCTGGATGTGCTATGCTCTGTGCCGAGTCGCTCAGTCATGTCCAGCTCTTTGGGACTCCATGGGCTGTAGCCCGCCAGGCTCCTCTGTCCCTGGGGATTTTCCAGGCAAGGATCCTGGAGTGGATTGCCATGTCCTCCTCCAGGGGACCTTTCCAACCCAGGGATCAAACCCACGTCTCCCACATTGCAGGCAGATTCTTTACCGTCTCAGCCACCAGGGAAGCCCATGAACACTGGAGTGGGTAGCCTATCCCTTCTCCAGGGAATCCTCCTGTCCTGGGAATAGAACTGGGGTCTCCTGCATTGCAGGCGGATTCTTTACTAGCTGAGCTACCAGGGAAGCCCCAGTGGGTGGATACAATGCTCTAGAAATATGGAAGGAAATATGAGTCTGGCAAAGGATTGACAGTAAAGAATGACCTCTTTTTCCTGATTTAAGAACAAAAGTGACAAACCATGGCTCCATGTCCTCCCTGCTGTCTTCATGGATGTGAGAAATCAAATTAAAAATAAATCAGGTCAGTATCATTTAGAATTTATAATTTCTCCCTCATAATTTCAATAAGTTCCATGAACAGTTATTCAACAAAAAAGCCTCAAAGTTAACCATAAAACCTATACCTGTATGTGACAAACACAAGCTCAAGTGTCTTTCAAAAGCCCTACATTTTCTGGGGCCCCCAATTTCCAGGCCAAAATGTTTTGCAAAGACCTGCCTCCCATGTCAATATTAATGGTAGTGATGAGGGAACTCTTTATTTTGATCAGTCCATGCCTGTAATTAAGAACCTTGACCAGTTGTTCCTGCAAAACCAGCTTTGTATCGCCTCTGCTCTTGAAGTGGTCCTCACCATATTAAAAGATCTGTGTGTGTGTGTGTGTGTGTGTGTGTGTGTGCTCAGTTTTGTCCAACTCTTTGTGACTCCATGGACTGTAGCCCACCAAACTCCTCTTGTCCATGGAATTTTCCAGGCAAGAATACTGGAGTGGGTTGCTTTTTCTTTCTCCAGGTGATCTTCCTGACACAGAGATTGAACCCATGTCTCTGTATCTCCTGCATCGGCAGGCGGATTCTTTATCTGAGGAGAAATCAATCCAACTTGGTTAAACCAGGTTTAAAAAGACTCATTCGAACAGGAAGCATTGTATTTTATGTTAGCAACTATTTATCTCCCAAGGACCAAAAGTCTAGAAAATACACTTTGGGAAATGTTGACCCAGATGGACAATTCCTTTCCTGGAAGGTTCTGCCTCTCCTTAGTTTTATCTTACGAATCTCAGAAGAAAACCTGCTTCATCTCCACCAGTGTTTTTCTTTCTTCTTCTGTAGTTTGTTTGGTCTTTGCTTTTCTCTAGGAAGCATTAAAAATGTCAGTGAATGACATTCTGCAGAACTGAGTCTCATAATGAAAGCTGAAATAAAATAAAAATATATATATACATATACATATATATATATAGTAGTAGTGTTAGCCACTCAGTCGTGTCTGACCCTTTGTGACCCCGTGGACTGTAGCCCGCCAGGCTTCTCTGTCCATGGAATTCTCCAGGAAGGAATACTGGAGTGGGTTGCCATTTCCTTCTCCAGGGGATTTTCCTGACTCAGGAATCAAGCTGGGGTCCCCTGCACTGAAGGCAGATTCTTTGCCATCTGAGCCACCTGGGAAGCCCATATATACATATATGCATTCAAAGCACAAAACCATCTATATTATTTTTCTTATTATTATTGGTTCAAATTCTTTCTACTGTTCTAATCTTTGACACCCGATGGCAGTTTTATGGGCAATGGACCATCACATGGAATTTTTGAGCAGAGATATTAATAACTCAGTAGGGGTGTGGAAATGTGCCCATGGATGTTGTGAAGACTGAAAATTGAGCCCCGTCTGAACACACAGTCTAACAGCAAGGTGGTGTGGCAGCTCACGACCATCCTGCCCATTTGCACTTAGAAAGGGGCAGTTGGTTCATAATGAGCTGGTTCAACAAGTCTATAGCTTCTTTCCTGCTGCTGTGATCATGAGCCCGCACTGTAATTCTAACAAGTGACTCCATAAACATTATGACCATGTATTAAACATATGTGATAGCATCAGAGAGACACCATAATAACAGCAGAATGTTAACAAGCAAAAATGTGTTCGTGTTTGACGAAGCATAACACGAAACTTCCTTAAGCAGTGCTTTTCCTTTTAAAGAATGCCAGTAAATTTGGAACATCAGATTTACGTCAGCTAAACAGCCAAATAAGCAACAATACACTGGGGAAAAGAAACCCTACAAAATATGAATCCCAATTCAAAATTTCAGAAAACATATTGAGTTTCTTATCCTCAGCCTAGACTTAGAATGACAGTGTTATTTAGGAGTAAAAACTTGAAATTTAGTATAAGAAGGAAGTACACTTGTTGGGTAGATAAGTTTTAATTGAGATATTTAGAGAACAAAGAGATATAGGACCAAATGCAGGTCAAGACGAAATAACAGGCATCTATTAGAACAGAGGTCCCCAAACTCTGGGGTCTAATGCTTGATGATATGAGATGGAGCAGATGTGATAACAGAAATAAAGTGCACAATAAATGTCATGAGCTTGAATCATCCTGAAACCATCCCCTCTTTCTGGTCTGGGGAAAAGCTATCTTCTATGAAACTGGTCCCTGTTGCCAAAATGTTTGGGGACTAGTGTATTAAAGGACATGGGTCCCACTAATGATGGTGGACCTCCCTGAGGGTTAAGACAAATGAAAAAGCATGAAGACTATAATCTCATTATGACAGCTACATATAGAATACAGAGACATGTGCATCTGTGAAAAATACAGAACTGGTGGGAAATCAAAGTATCAGAATTTGAGATGCCTGTTTTTGAGAATACCTTTTGACTCATTGTGCTGGAAAGTGGGAAAAACATGTGCTGAACATTAGGAGAACATGTACTCAGACATTAGTTTGAACTCCCCCAGGAAGGCTAACTCCTGTAACAAACATCTCCCAAATAATACATGTTTATTTCTCACGCATTCCACAGAGCCACATTGTCCAGCAGTGGGTTCTGCATCACCAAGGCATTCCGGGACCTGAGGTGCCTCTATTGGCTCCACAATTCCCAGGGCTTCACAGTCTTTCAGACCATGTCTGATCAGGAGAAGAAGGAAGAGAATAAGAGGGCTGGGTGAAAAGCTTGGTATGCTTGGAATCTGAAAGGTGCAGGTATCACCCCCACCCAAAGTCCTCTGGCCACAACTCCACCACGTGGTCCCACCTATTTTCTGGGAAATGTAGTCTCCCTAGAGTCAAGGAGGAAAATGAAAGGGATTTATCTCTGCCACATGAACCTACAAGTGAAAATGTTTTGTTTCACTTTTCTTATCAGTTGTCAGTCCTCACATCAGACAGAACTGGGTTCAGCATCAGGTTGCCCCATTTATTAATTTTATATATATATATATATATATATATATATATATATATCATTCTTCTTCATTCTTAAATTGGGTAGAAAGTGAAAGTATTCGTCGTTCAGTCATGTCTGATTCTCTGCAATTCCATGGACTGTAGCCTGACGAGCTCCTCTATCCATGGAATTCTCCAGGTAAGAACACTGGCATGGATAGCCATTTACTTCTCTAGGGGATCTTCCCAACCCAGGGATCAAATGTGGGTCTCCTATGTTGCAGGCAGATTCTTTACCACCTGAGCCACCTTTGGATAATAATAGTAATTTATCATAGAGAATCCATGAGGTTTAAGCAATATGAATTATATAAAGAAGTTAGCATAGTTTCTGGCATAAATAAGCATTCATGAAAGGTTAATTTACTGCAAGATTCATATCAGGTCTAAAGTTTGAGATTTTGTTTTTCTTATTTTGGTTATGACAAGTCAGCTCATAGCCATTGTCATCAGAGAAGGAAACGTTTCCAGGGTTGGCAAACATTTGACATCTGTGTCACTGCTCTCCTCTTTCATAAATAGTGTGTGTGTGTGTGTGTGTGTGTGTGTGTGTGTTCAATCACTCAGTCATTCTTAATTGATAGCCAACTTTTCCCCCTTTAAGTTTAACATGTCCTCAGAGTCCTTATAAACTCAGCATCAGAGTTGGCATGAGTGATGCAACCTATCTGCCATCATGAATTTAAATTTTATACTAATAAAAAGCAAGCTCAAATGCTCTCGGACCAGTTGCACCATACAGGTAACAGGTTTGGTTGCATGAAAGATCTCGATTTCAAAGTTGAATTTAGTATGACTCAGAGAGAAGAATATAAAGTAACATCCAGGTATATGAAGTCTAGCTGGGGAGCACATGAGCCAGAGAAGAGAATAAGGATAACTGAAACTGACAAAGAATTTTAATGACCAATTGAATCCCCAAATCAGAAGCTAAATTAAATAAAATCAGGGCTGATGAAAACCTATTTGATTTGAGCATAATAAGAGGTTTTCAGTGGGCCTCTGGATGCTATTTGTGTGCTGTGAGGAGCATAGGACTACAGGTGGAGGACTATAGCTGTAATTGTTTGTGTCTGCAGATAAAACAGGTTGAGCTCCCTTCTCAAGCAACATAGCCAAAAATACAAGGGAAGAAATTGGTTCATGCTTAGGCAGGAGTTGATGATCGAGGAAGGATTTTTTAATAGGAATCACAAAACTATGCTTAAAATTGTATGGAAAGAACCCCAGAGACCAAAGTTCTCTTTCATAATCACAGAAGAAAAAAAAGAAAATGGAAAAACCCCAAAGAGAAAACCTGCAGGAGCACAGCTGAGTGACAAGAAGCCAGAGGAAATTAGTAAGAGGCCAGACACAGCCCTTTCAAACCAAGGACTCCAAGTGGCAGGAGGAAAAATGGCAAATGTTCCGCAGGTTAGGAATGGTACAGAGAACCTGGGAAAACCAGGGCAAATGGATCTAAACTGAACATTTCAAAGTAGGAACATAAATTCCATTTTAGATTAGGACAGGGCTGCAGCTGAGGAGTCTATGAGTCATGGGGTGGGACTGCCCACATATAGTGGCTTTGCCAGGCCATGCTTTCATCTTCAGTTCCTTCTTTAGCCCCCAAATCGTCTTTCCTCTCTGACAGTCCCTCATGAACTGCCATCCTGTCTTCCCATGTGACTCAAGTAGGGGAGAGGAAAACAGTGGAATGAACCAGTGCAGCAGTAAACAGCCTAGGGTCTGAATCCTAACTCTGTGAAAGTCACTCAGTCACGTCAGACTCTGAGACCCCATGGACTGTAGCCTGCCTGTGAGGCTCCTCCTGTCCATAGAGCTCTCCCCATAAGCATTCTGGTGTGGGTAGCTTTTCCCTTCTCCAGGGATCTTCCCAACCCAGGGGCTGAACCCAGGTCTCCTGCATTGCAGGGGGATTCTTTACTGTCTGAGCCACCAAGGAAGCCCAAGAATACTGGAGTGGGTAGCCTATCCCTTCTCCAGGGGATCTTTCTGACCTGGGAATCACACTGGGCTCTCCCACATTGCTGGGGAATTCTTTACCAGCTGAGCTACCAGAGAAGCACTCAGTGCTTACAACCACTATTTCCCTCACTTGTTAGATGAGAATAATATTAATAATACATCTTTTAAAAGACTGTTACAAGGAATAAAATAAGAAAAGACATATAAAACATCTAGCACTGTTCTTCCTGTTAATAGATTCTCAATAATGACTGGCTATAATTATTTAAAAGCAGAAGAATTCCACTCTATGGTTCTCCTATAGTTTGGTACCCTAATTATTTTATTTGATTGCTTTGCACAGCATTAAAAAAATAAATTGGATAACTTCTGTTTCTGGCCATGAGAGACTCATAGGATCCAGACTCATCCTCCCACCATACATAACTAGAAAACTGGACAAAAATATGCAAAAAGCTGTTTTCAGACACTGAACCATCAGTAGTAGAGGACAATGATCTTTGATAAATAAGGGAAAACAACAGAGGTAAGCCCTGTGATAGCCCTGGCTTTTTTCTTAAAGGCAATTTATGGATCAATATGCAGAAAGGAGAACTGAAAACGAAGCCCTGCAGTCTTTCAGAGTTGAGGAAATTGAGATTGTACATTGGGAAGGTGAGGGATCTAAAAGTTCAGGGAGAGTGTCAGAAACAATGGAGCCATAAGCAAGAGTTTCTGAAACCTATGTAGGGGTCACTTCTAGTCTTTGGTGAACACTAATAAGTATGCAGTATGGCTGAATGCCATAAGTAAGGTAAAACTTCCTGAAATCAAGTGAAGAGTAACTTCCAAGGAAAGAACAATTCTGAGAACTTATAAGCTAAAGTTCCCAGGGCTCATGCAGAGCTAGAACTCTTTATGTTTTCAAAAGCCAGAGTGAAAAGACCAAACTGAATGCATGGGCATCCAGTAGAGACTTCAGAACACTCACAGCTTCCTAGTGGGACTAAAGTGGACCTACACTTACTATAAATAAAGCTTAAAATCAAGTCTCAAAAGGATCAAAGTGATCCACAAGTAACTTCATGGCCACCAACACTTTCTAAAGAAAAAGGAAAAGTGCAAAAAAAAAAAAAAAAAAAGCAGCACTCAACATTATAAAATTCACAAAATTCATTCAATTAACTCCTTAAAATGTGTGTGTAAGTTTAAGCTATATCAAATAGTTGTGGAAGATGTGTAGAAATCACAATTCTTTTAAGTACCAACAAACCTTTTTTCTAAATAGTAATTAGGATTAAAAAAATTTCCATCTAAAATAATCACTGCTAGATATGCAAGGAAGTAGGAAGATGAGTCCTATAAACAAAAAAGAAATCAATCAACCCATCAATCAATATAAAGAGATCCAGTCATGACAGGGAAAATAAAATTGCCAGACAAGGATGTTAAACATGCTCAGTGTGCTCAAAAATTTGAAGGAAAGTATAATGTAACAAAGTGAAGCCGCTCAGTCGTGTCCGACTCTTTGCGACCGCATGGACTGTAGCCTACCAGGCTCCTCTGTCCATGGGATTTCCCAGGCAATAGTCCTGGAGTGGGTTGCCATTTCCTTCTCCAGGGGATCTTCCCAACCCAGGGATCGAACCTGGGTCTCCCGCATTGTAGACAGACGCTTTACCGTCTGAGCCACCAGGGAAGTCCAAGGATGAGAATAGAAGATATAAACAAGAACCAAATGAAGTTGAAATGAAAAATAAAACATATGAAATAAAAATTTTACCAGACAGGATTTATAGCAATTAGACACTACAAAAAAATTCAGCAAAGTTGAAAAAGCAATAAAAGAAGCCACTCAAAACTTAAGAACATAGAATAAGAAACACTTAAAAATATAACCAAGAAGAATCTCAAAGAAAATATCAAGTGGTCTAACAAGTACATATCATCAGAGTCCAAGAAAAAGAGTTGGTGGACAGAACAGAAAATACACTTAAAAGAAAAAAAGGCCAAAAAATTCAAATTTTGATAAAAATAATAAATCTATAGACCCAAGAAAGAAACAGAATGCAGGAACAAAAATCAAGATTCATTACAATTGAATTATTAAAAAACAGAGATAAAGAGAAAATCTTAAACATGGCAAAGGAAACAAGTCGAATAGGTATAGAAGAAGAAGAAGAATCACCTCAGACTTCTTGGGAATTATGTAAACCAGAGGCAACAAAATGATGGATTTAAAGTGTGGAAAGAAAAATAGCATTATCATTTTAGAATCTTAACATTCATCTTAAAACACCTTCCAAAATTAAAGTGAAAACAAAAACTTTTTTAGACACACCAAAGCTGACAGAATTTATTGCTAGTAGACCTGAGCTATAAGAAATATCTACTTGAGTCAAAGAGAATAGTATTATTTTTTTCAGACACATAGAAGATCCAAGGAATGTATTAAAGCATAGTAGAACTAGTAAGTCATTTTAGCAAAATTGCTAAAATACACAGGTCAAAATACTAAAGTATGTGTTGCTCCATACTAGAAATAAGCAATTGGAATATTAAATTTCAAAACACCATACTATTTGGAATCTCACTATGAAATTTCATATCAGTTGCACTTATAGTAGTAAAAATGGGAAATAATACATAGGTACATGGAGAGATGAATAGACTTTTTAAAATGTGGCATATTTACACAATGGAAGCCTATGCAGGAGCAAAAAAGTAAAAAACATGTATGAACCTCAAAAACATATATGCTAAATAAAGGAGCTAGAGACAGAACAGTCCCTAGTGCTCATTTTAATTTTTATGAAACTTTAGATAAGATAAATCAATATATAGTGAAGAAAAGTTGATCAGTTGCTACCTGGGGTTTGAGGATGAGGAGGATATTGGATGAAAAATGGAATGATTAAATCTTTTGTGCTGGTAAAATATTCATCATGATTTTATTAGTAATTATAGCTATTTATCAAAACTTGAACTGTATTCTTTATTCCTTTAAGTAGACAATTGACAAATATTTTTTATTTGTTATCATATAGTTTATATTAAAATTTTTTTTATTGGGGTATAGCCAATTGACAATGTTGTAATAGTTCCAGCTGAGCAGTGAAGGGCCTCAGGCATACATATACATGTATCCATTCTCTCCCAAACTCCCTTCCCATCCAAGCTGCCACAAAACATGGAGCAGAGTTCCATGTGCTCTACAGTAGGTCCTGCTGGTTATCTGTATACATTATTATATTTTGTGCCTGCGTGCATGCTAAGTTGTTTCAGTCAAGACCAACGTTTTGCAACATTATGGACTGTAGCCCACCAGGTTCATGGGATTTCCAGGCAAGCATACTGGAGTGGGTTGCCATGCCCTCCTCCGGGAGATCTCCCTGACCCAGGGACCCACCCCAAGAGTCTTATGTCTCCTGTATTTTATGTCATGTAAATAATGTCACAATAAAGTAGGTCAAAAAATAAGTTGAGTCTGTCATTCTTTCTCCATGAGGACCAGTCCTTGGACTCCCTACTGCCTCGCGCCAAGCCCACTACATCCTATGAGAGGGACAAGAGCAAAGTGAGGCAAGTACAGAAAGTAGAAGGCAAGATTTAAGAATGCTGTCACTCTCAGTGTCACGTAACCTGACTTGCCAGGTTTCCCGTCTTGCCATTCTTTTAAAGTTCACCAAAACAACAGATTTTCTGTGCTTCCACTTGCTGTCCATACAACTTTGAGCAACGTTTCCAGTCCTAATCATCTGGAAATCTTTTATCCTTATTAGCTCCCAATTATAGGTATGCTCTGGCTTTCCATATACTCCTCATTAGCCTGTCCATCCAGTGCTGTGGTGGCAATTATTCTGCTCTTCAAAGGGCCTCTATATCACCCTTTGAGCTTTGCTGTCTATCCTGAGCCCCAGATCTGAATTTTCTCCAGTCACTGTACAGTAACACAGGAAATCTCATATTTATTTTACAATTCAACAGATAAATATAAAATCATCAGCTTGGCTCTAAATTACCTTCTGACTTCCTTCTTCAGAAGTTCTCCCATCACACTGCTCCTCTCCATTGCCACATCCTGTCAACTCCATCTCTTATAAATGGTATCGCTTTCCTTATTGCTTCTACCCGCTCCCTCCCCTCAAACTTACAACTCAGTATCTTTTACAAGTGCTGCCTGAAGACTAGCTGCTGTATGCCTCTCAGTCTCTCCTGTTCTAATCCACCCAACCCAATTCCGGAAAGTACATCTAACAATTTACTCTTGTTTTTCAAAATTTGTTTTTTTCTAATTGAAGTATACTTGATTTACAATGTTGTGCTAGTTTCTGCTGTACAAATAAGTGAGTCAGCTATATGCACACACATATCCCCTCCCTTCCACCCCATCTCACTCCTCTAGGTCATCACAGAGCACCGAGCTGAGCTCCCTCTGCTATACAAGGGGTTTCCACCAGCTATCTATTTCATACGTGGTAGTGTATTGATGTCAAATTTAATCTCCAAAATCATCCCACCCCCTCCTCCGCCCTCCTGTGTCCACACATCCATTTTCTATGTCTGTATCTCTATTCCTACCCTGGAACTAGGTTAATCTGTACTATTCTTCTAGGTTATATATATTTATTTAAATTGAAAGTTGCTCAGTTGTGTCTGATTCTTTGTGACCCCATGGACTGTACAGTTCATGGAATTCTCCAGGCCAGAATACTGGAGTGGGTAGCCTTTCCCTTCTCCAGGGGATCTGCCCAACCCAGGGGTTGAATCCGGGTCTCCCTCATTGCAGGTGGATTCTTTACCAAAGGAGCCACAAGGAAAGCCCAAGAATACTGGAGCGGATAGCCTATCCCTATTCCAGGGGATCTTTCCGACCTAAGAATCAAACCAGGGTCTGCTGCATTGCAGGCAGATTCTTAACCAGCTTAGCTATCATGGAAGCCGATATATAGAAGCCTGAAACAAAGAATCCTGCTGATACTTTGATTTCAGGCTTCTAGCTTCTGGGGTGGTGAGGAAATAAATTTCTGTTTTTTAAGACTCTCAATCTGTGGTGCTTTGCTATGGCAGTCCTAGCAAACCAATATGATCACCAGCAACAAAGGTTAGACATGTAGTAGGTGGTATATTCAGGGAAAGTGCAATTCTCCTCTAAGATGATTTGTGTAGAGGAATAATGAGAGATAAGTGTGAAGGACCTAGAATTTGTCATACAGGGTGAAATAAGTCAGAAAGAGAAAAACAAATATCACTTCATATGTACTGAAGTTCACCCTGTATACCAAACTCTAGGTCCATCCACATCTCTAAAAATGACCCAATTTCATTCCTCGTTATGGTTGAGTAATATTCCATTGCACATATGCACTACATCTTTATCCATTCATCTGTCAGTGAACACTCAGGTTTTTCCCACTTCCTGACTATTGTAAATAGTGCTGTAATAAACACTAGAGTGCATTGTCTATTCGAATTATGGTTTTACCAGGGTATATGCCCTGTGCTGACTCTCCTTCACATACTGAATAACAGATCGCTAGTTTATGTTCCAGGTTCTCTACTCTTTATCTTAAACACCCCTCCTTCACACTGATCTCTCAGTACTCCTCTACTCAAATCATCTTCGAGGAGAATTGCACTTTCCCTGAATATACCACCCACTACACGTCTAATCTTTGATGCTGGTGATCACATTGGTTTGCTAAGACTGCCATAGCAAAGCACCACAGATTGAGTGCCTTAAAAAACAGAAATTTATTTCCTCACCACTCCGGAGGCTAGAAGCCTGAGATCGGAGTATTAGCAGGATTATTTATTTTAAGAACTTTCTCCTTAGCTTGTGTTTGGCCATCGTCTCCCTCTGTCTTCGTATGGTCTTCCCTCTGCATGTGTCTCAGTTCTAATTTTCTTTTATAAGGATATTAGTCATATTGGAATAAGGCCCATCCATGTGACCTTATATTAGTTAATTACCTCTTTAAAGACCCTATTTCCCAATAAGGCCACATTTTGAGGTATTTGGGGTTAGACTTTAACTTAACAAATTTTGAGGGAGACACAATTTAGCCCCAAACAATGACCGTTGGTTTAGTGTGCCCTTGTTCTTGGTTACAACCTATCCAATCTCTATCCAGCCTCAAACATCAGATCAGATATTACCTTCATCTTGAAGTTCTTCCATATGGGCAAACCAGACAGGCCCACTTACTATTCTGAGCCCTGGGAACATTTGGTTTGTACATCTGTCAGTATATGAATCATAGTTACTATGCGTTAGAGCTCCTAGTAAAATTGTCTTCTCTCTTCTATAATGTGAATTCTGTGTAGCCAGAGAAGGTGTTATTTTCATTCTTTTGACATTGTCCTGGCACAAACAGATATTTGTGATTGAATATGGTACTCCAAGATAGGTCAGCCTTCAAGCCAGGACTTTGGGAATGAAGAAAGGTTGCTTCCTTTTTTGTTTTTATGGAATTGGCAATTGATTGTAGATGAAGTACAATGTCTTGATAAGTGAAATGATAGTTTAGGCTTTCAGAGTAGATGTTAATGGCGAGAAAGCACAAAGACTATTGAGAGTTGGGTCAAGGAACAAGGTAAAAAAGGAGTGTAAATATTTATTGAGGATTTACTACCAGATAGGACTGTGAGTCCCAGTATTTTGATCACCTGATGCAAACTGCTGACTCACTGAAAAAGTCCCTGATGCTGGGAAAGATTGAGGGCAGAAGGAGAAGAGGGCATCAGAGGATGAGATGGCTGGATGGCATCACTGACTCAATGGATATGAACTTGGGCAAACTGGGAGATAGTGAGGGACAGGGAGGCCTTGTGTGCTGCAGTCTATGGGGTCACAAAAGGTCTGACACAACTGGGTGACTGAACAAGGGCAAAGACTTTTAGAAACTTTTTGCTCATTTAATCCTTATGACAATACAGCTATGGAGATAGGCTGTAGTTTTTCACATTTTACCAAAGAGAAACCTGAGGCTCAGAGAAGCTAAGTGACATGTAGTTCATAGCTATTGGTACTTCAGGGCACAACCAGAATTCCAAAGCAAGTCCAGCATATTTCCAATACTTGACCTCAACCTCTTTCTACCACATCCCACTCGACTGTAGCTCAGGTAGTTCTGATAGTAACACAGGATATGGTATTTCTTGGGTAGGAGGCACTGAGCCAAGTGTCTTAGATACAGTTGCTGCTGTTGTTGTTTAGTCACTGAGTCCTATCTGACTCTTTGTGACCCCAAGGACTATAGCCCACCAGGCTCCTCTGTCCATGGGATTTCCCAGGCAAAAATACTGGAGTGGGTTGTAATTTCCTTCTCCAGGGAATCTTCCTGACCCAGGGATCAAACCCATGTCTTCTGCATTGACAGGCTGATTCCTTACCACTGAGCCACCTGGGAAGCCCACTTAGATATAGTAATTCATTTCATTTTTAAAACTCAGTGAGGTAAGCCCTATATTATCACCATTTTACATAGGCAGAAACTGTGGCACAAAGATGTGAAGCAACTCCCCCAAGTAATATTAAGTAGAAGGTCTGAGATCTGACCTAGGCTGACTAAATGCAGGGCTGCAGCCCTGAACTACCGCCTCTCTTCTTAAGAGGCCAACTTCCTGTGTGACCCTAGACCCATGTTCCCGCTTGGAATCTCTGCTCATCAGCTGTCTGATGACAAGCTATCTGGAGGCCAGCCAGACGAGGCAGTTCAACCTTTCCCAGTTTCTTTCTTTCTCGTACTTTTTGTAGTGCAGTAACTACTGAAATAATAGGTACTAGACATTCACTTTTGACCCTCTGGGAAACATGCTTCCTAGTCCACATGCCAGCATACATACCACCCAGCCCAAGCTGGGAGGTGAATTGTTTTTTTGTTTGTTTGTTTGTTTGTTTTAGGAAAAGTGCATTTCTCACATTTAGTTGATCTTCGTGGGTTGCTTTTTGGTTTTGGTTTTATTTTTACTTTTTAAAGAGGAATGTATAAAGTGGGAAGTTGTCCAAAAGTATATCAATTATTTACACACAGCGTTGCATGTGCAGGCACTGTATTTGTTCAGACACTGTCCCCAGCTGCTGCTAAAAGGCAAGAAGACATTTTGCTAAAGGTTTTACCTGTAGCAACTTGCTTCTATTTGTTGCCTTTGAAGAAGGAAATTGGATTTTACCAAGAAGTAATGTGAGATGTGTTCTAAACGTTGCATCTGTCCTTCTGGTTTCCATGGTGGAGGGGGGAGGACTCTTTCAGCTCCTTTCCTCACTTTGCCCCTATGGGGATGAAATAATTGATCTCACTGGTAAATATGGGAAGAATGGCTGGATAAAATGCTGTTCCTCTTTTACACTGCCTTGAATTGCCTTCATGGCTAAGAGAGGGAATTCACCTTAAATTTGCAAGGCAGCTTCATACCGCAAAAGACACCCCACAGGAATTCAAACTGACTTTAGATTTAATCATTACATTTAAAAGTAGAAGGCTTCTTGGGAAGAAGTTCTCTCAGGTCTGAGCAATTCCAAGACAAGAATCAGTGTCAGCAGATACGGCAGCATACAATCAAAACACAAGATTTGGTGGAGACCAAAATACTGAGTAGAGTTCACAGTGTCTGGAGCTGCCACCATTCAAATTTTGAAACATTGTTAGAAGGGAGGAAGCTCTCCAGGGATCTTCTGCGAGAATGAAGCCAATATGGAGACAAATGCTTTGTCTCTTGGACATGGTAAATGCAGCGTGCTAAAATTCAGCTCTTGTGGGAACACTTCTGTCAACAGTGTTTAAGTTCATAGATTGTGACTTTGGAACAACTGGCAC
>SJYQ01104787.1:1190281-1219024 GCA_006410935.1 Redunca redunca
ATATATATATATATATATATATATATATACATATATATGTGTATGTATCAGTCCTTCATTAATCATAACATTATTCTACCTTCTCAACCCTGCAAAGTCCCTTTTACAGCAGGTAAGTTTGTTCTGTTTTTTACATCTTTTTACAATACTGTTATTGGTGAGTAGATGAGATAAAATAAGCTATAACTTTAAAATAATGTAATTGATATGGTGGGCTTAACTTCAGTGGCGTGTGTCTGTAGAGCTGTGGAACAGGGGCTCTAGTTCCCCTCCCACTGGAATGATGGGTCAGTGACAGATATGACCATTAGCTGATGTCCCACCTAGACTCCTCAACTGTCACACACGACACCTGCCACAGGATTTGCTAAGCTGATTTGCCAACATTGAAAAGGTTACCAATTTGATTGCTTAAATATTATTCCTAAATCAGTTCTTTTCAGGCAAGCTGCATCATCACTCTGGCTTGGGGAGGAGAATGCATGAAAGTTTGAATTTCAGAAAGCATGCCAATTTTTCTTGAATCATGAAAGACTCTGAAAGGTTTTTTGTTTTTTTTTTTTAATTTTTTTTTGCAAGACATTAACTCTCAGTAAATGTTTACCTTTAATTTTAACTTGAAACTAAGTTTGAGAAATTCCAGTCCACATGGATTTTGTTTTCACAAAACTCATCAAGAAGGCTTACAGAAGACCGCCTCTGATAAAAGATGATGAAACTGCTGCTTCACCTCCAAGAGAATCTGGAGTATTTTATTTATTATGACCTCATTTACAGACAAAGTTCCAATTGGTGAAATCCAATTTAAATATCAGAAGTTTCTGTATTTCCCAAACCAAGGTGGGGGAAAAAAAGAAACAAAGAAAGGAAGGAAGGTAAGAAAGAAAACAGAGGAAAAGAAGAGGGGAGGGATGAGAGACTGAGAGAGGTAAGAGAGAAAGGGAAAAAAAAGAGTGTTACAGGAGGCTGGGTTGCAAACACACCACTGTAGATAAGAGAGATGACCGATGGGGACCTACTGAACAGCACAGGGAACTCTCTCCAATATTCTGTGATAACCTACATGAGAAAAGAATCTAAAAAAGAATGATTAAATGTCTATGTATACCTGAATCACTTTGCTGTACATCTAAGAATAACACCATATTATAAATCAACTATACTCCGATAACATTGAAATATTTTTTAAAAAGAAGATTGCTGAAGAGCTTCACTGACTTTCTGAACTGCATCCAAAACAAGCAATTAGAACAGGAATGGCACTAAATGGAGTCCCAAACTTCTCACTCAGGACACTACCGTAACCACCTCTGTGCTTTCTCTCCACCTCTCCTCATTCCGTTCTGAACCAGAACTTCCGTCCTGCTTCACCCTGGAAGGAAATGAGCCCTGCTGCTGAGAAAAAATACAAACCATGCCTTCCAGTCTCTACCTACCTCTCCATGGCTCTCTGGTCTCTGTTTTTCTCACAGTGAGGCACACTCCACAGCTCCTTCAAGCGAGGTCTGGAGGTCAGACTAGAGAGAAAGGACTCAGTTTCCAATGAGACTTCAGGCTTATGTCGCTTGACCAGGCTGTCTTCCCAGGAAGCACTCTGCTGGTGGTATACTTCATCTGCAGGGGTCTGCCTGCTGTGAAAAGCCTGCTGCTGCTGCTAAGTCAGTTCAGTTGTGTCTGACTCTGTGCGACCCCATAGACGGCAGCCCACCAAGGTCCCCCCTAGGAATCTCCAGGCAAGAACACTGGAGTGGGTTGCCATTTCCTTCTCCAATGCATGAAAGGAAAAAAGTGAAGTCACTCAGTCATGTCTGACTTTTTGCGACCCCAAGGACTGCAGCCTACCAGGCTCCTCCATCCATGGGATTTTCCAAGCAAGAATACTGGAGTGGGTTGCCATTGCCTTCTCTGTCAAAGCCTAGCTCTTGACTTCAATGGCTGAATGGCCCACACCACTGCCAGTTGTTTTTTTTTTTTTCCAAGATGCAATTCTGACCAGGTGCCTGCCCTCCTTAGAGCACCACAGTGGGTCACCATGGCATTTTTGCACAAAAGTCAAACCTTGCATTCTGTCTTATAGGCTCTACAGATTCTGAGCCCTAACACCTGCCTTGAGTTTCTCCCCACACCACTCTTCCACTCACTGAAAACTTCAACCCTCTGGCATCTTCTTCAGTACTGTGATCTCTTTTGCTTGACTCTAGAATAGGATACAAGACACTTTTCCTCTAAAGGGAAAATCCTGTAGGAATGGACAGAGGAGCCTGGTGGGATTTAGCCCATAGGGTCTCAGAGTCAGACATGACTGAAGCGGTTCAGCACACATGCACGCAGGTATAATACCCTGCGCCCAAAGTCAGTGGCTCTCAGCCTGCATGAACACTGGCGTCACCTGGGAGAGCCTTAAAAGTTACTGATGCTTAGATCCTACCCATGGAGATTCTTCTTTAATTGTTTCGGGGTGCACTCTGGCATGAGAATCTTTACAGTCTCCTCAGGTTTATTAGTCCCCTTGGGCTGCCGTAACAAATTATTGTAAATCGGGTGGTTTAGAGCAACAGAAATTTATTCTCTCAGAACTCTGAGCCCTGAAGTCTGAAATTAAATTATTGGAAGCTCTAGGGGGTGCCTGTCCACATTCCTTGGCATCTTGACTGGGCCACATGCCTCCAATCTCTGCCTCCCTCTTCCTATCACCTTCTCCCTTTTCCTCTGTGTATCAGTTCCCCTCTGTGTACCTTTTAAAAGGATACTCATCATTGGATTTAGGGCCTCCTTGGATAATCCAACATGATCTCCTTGCAAGACTTCAACTTAATTATATCCCCAAGGATCTTTTTTTTCCAAATAAGTTCACGTTCATAGATTCTGGGAATGAGAACAAGCACCTATCTTTTGGGGAGCCGATGTTCAACCCCAAACACCAGGGAGTTCTGATCTACAGCTTCCCTCTAAGTAATGTGCACATGTTTGTCAGTGGGCTGTCACATTGGTGCCCAGGCTTGTGTGGGGACTGGTCACTTCTCTTGCCAAGTGAGAAGGGTCATTTTGGAGCATTCCTTACCCTGACAAAAGAGGAATAGAAGGTTAAGGACAGATGGTGAGGATACGCCAAGCTAGTGAGACAGAGGGGATTCAAAGCATGGATTTAATAATCAACTTCCCAGTTCTTTGTTCTTCCCTATGCTCTCCATCAGAATTATCTTTCCCTCTATAAAGGAATCTGAACTATCCAGACTTTTCTCTCTTTTATTTTCTTTCCGCTTTCTCGTTTGAAGAATTCCGTCTTAGACTGAATAGCTACAATCTTATCATCTCATCTTGTTTCAAAGACAACCATGCCCTTACTGTGATCAGACTTGTAGACAAAATTGTGGGCAGGTTTTTTGTATGTTTCTTTGAGTAACTGAGACATTCATAGTTATCATAAAGGAAATCCTGCTCTTCTTTCAGACTAATTGACGATGGAAAGTCAGATGTGCCCCTACATTTCAGTGAACCCAGAGCTGCTGTCTCATACTGAATCTGAATCCTTTGAAAACTGAAATAAAAAAAAAAAGGAAAATAAATGAAACGGGCAATTCTCATGAAATTAGGACTCCTTCTTGCTCCTCTGTTTGCTGTTTAACTTTCGAAAGTCATTTTAGTTTTTATCAGAACCAAGTTTGAATACCTAACAGTGATGATTATATTCTGGAAGGAGGTCATGGGATTGGGGATGGAATGCTCGGGTGCTTTTAGATTTTTCCTCTCTGCCATCTTTAAGGAACCAAATATCATCAGAAGTTCCAACAATTGCAGTACAAACAGTACTTTCATGACAGTCCTTCAGCAACCTCTTTGATAGGAAGTGTCTAGTCTTTATTTATAATAACATAATAACGTGATTTGAAAGAGGCAGCATGAGTATGGATTATTATTATTATTATTATTTTGGCTGAAAGGAGAGAGGCAGCATTTTTTTAAATGAAGGAGTGGGAGGCTGTTGGATGCTGTTTAGATAAGAAGTAGCAGGAGAAGCGTACTCAGTGCTGCATTCTATTACCAGGCATGTGAGCTAATTCCAACTGCTGGCATCAACTTGCCTCTGCCATTTTGTTAGGAAAAAAAAAAGAAGAAGAAGAAAATACCCATTCTGCCTGTTTTCACTTTATTGTCTCATTCTTATTCTAATCCTCTAATAAAGAGGGCAAAGTCCTTTCTGCTGATTCAAGACTTCTTGCAATTTGGAGGAAAATCCTATGTTTTTTTTTCCCCTCCCAATTTTGATGAGATGATGAGCTATCCTGGTAGACTAATTTAGGTTACTTTTCAGGTGTTCTCAACTGAAGTGAGAATTGCTAAAGAAATGCGAAAAATGCTAGCACTTATCAGAAATGCAAATGTGGCATTTGTTCAGCTTAATGTGAATAGCCCAGCCCAGGCAACAACAGAAGAGACAATTAGAATGCAGTCATGGTTCCCCAAATTCACTCTTTCTTCCAGCTAATATGACAGTCTTTCAAAAAGAAAAGAAAGAGAAAGAAAAAAAAAAAGAGGAATGTGGTTTTGCTTCAGTTACCAACACGAAAAACCGCCAATTTGGTACGAGTTTTATTTTAACTAAGAAAATCTGTTATTGTGCAAGTGTTGTCAGAACAAAGTAGCAATAAAGGAATTTTATGTCTGTGCTGCATTCATTATGGCTGGGTTTTAAGAGCAATGGAACTCAGGTCAACCAATGTTAGGAGCGACGGTGGGTGTTATTTGCCACTGAGGACTGTGGCGGAATAGCCATGTTTATTGCCCATCATTTTTCAATGATTTTATGCCATCATTTGGGAGATGAATGAAATAACTCTGTAGCAGGCATGCATGTAAATAAATTAAGCATTAAGAACCAGCCAGTTGTAATCATCTTTCTTTGAGAATGTACTAAATAGTTGCAATCAGTGAAATGGACGAGAAATTGCATTAAATTGCAGTTCCAGTTACACAGCATAGCAGCAAAAACAAGACTCTGGTTCGAGAGGATGTCTGCAGGGAGGGAAGAATGCAGTTGTCTTCTGGGTGTGTTTTAGACTACAAAACCACACTGGGCAAATAAGGCATGGGTCACTTAGCCTTCCTAAGTGAAATTATCTATTATTGATGAACAAATAGCAATGAATGAACTCTTTAGCTGCATATTACCATTTCCCTCATTTAAGCATCAAGCCTTTGAGGCCTGAGAACCATGGCAAATATAAAACCAATTGTCCCCTTGTATCATAATGCCTCTTCCACAATGCCCATTTTGATTATTCAGAGGATGCTTTTAAACATTAAGATTGATTGGGAATGAGAAGAGAGAGTTTGATGAAGAAATGTGGATTTTTTTTTTCCCCATTTCTTTTGGAAGAAAAATGAGAGCTGTGTTCAGGGAAACATTTTCTTCACTTTTACTGAGTTAATGGTTGGACTTTAAGGGTACAGATTTCCTAGCATCTTCTCCAAAGTAAAAAAAAAGGTGCCCTCCCAACTTTTTCTGATTTTCAGTTGAATAGAGGTACATTTGGCCACTTTGAATACCTGCTTTATTTGTTTGGGGTTTTTCTGGTTGTTTTTTTTTTCCACTTTTGGTTGTGCCATGTGGTGTCGTGGATCTCAGTTTCCTGACCAGGGACTGAACCCAAGCTCCCTGCATGGAAGCTCAGAATTTTAACCACTGGAACAATCAGGGAAGTCCCCTTGGATACATGCTTTAGTCAGGAGATATCTTTAGCCTAATATCTTGATTTGTGATGACTATGAGCCAGTTTATCTGGAGAAAATCTCAGTGCAGAAGAAAAAGTATATGTTCAGTCATCACAGTTGTTCAGTCACGCCCAACTCTTTGTGACCCCATGAACTGCAGCACGCCAGCCTTCCCTGTCCCTCACCATTTCCCAGAATTTGCTCAAAATCGTATCCATTGAGTCGGTGATGCCATCCAACCATCGCATTCTCTGTCCTCCCCATCTCCGCCTGCCTTCAATCTTTCCCAGCATCAGAATCTTTTCCAGTGAGTCAGCTCTTTACATCAGGTAGCCAGAGTATTGGAGCTTCAGCATCACTCCTTTTAGTGAGTCTTCAGGGTTGATTTCCTTTAAGAGTGACTAGTTTGATCTCCTTTCTGTCCAAGGAACTCTCAAGAGTCTTCTCCAGCACCACAATGGGAAAGCATCAATTCTTCGGCGCTCAGCTTTCCTTATGGTCCAACTCTCACATCCATACAGGACTACTGGGAAAAGCAGAGCTTTGACTCCATGGACCTTTGTCAGCAAAGCATCACCAGAGACTGATTCAAATCCTGATTCTGTCACTTACAAAATGTTTGTCCTTCAGTTAAATTTCTGACAAACTATTTGTCTTTTGTTGAGTTTCTTTGCCTGTCTGAGCCTTTTTTGCCTCATAGATAAAATAGACATCTTATGCTCACATTATATTAACCTCCTGGTAGAATGTTTGGTCCAGTGTCTGCACAATTGGTGGAGGCTGAAACTTAGTCTTACAATTCAGAAAACTTACAAGTCTAAATTGTTCTTAGAACAGCGCTGCTGACAGACAGCTAATGTTTATCAAGCTCCTAAAGAAGTCTAATAGACGCTCTCATGTATGTCATCTCGTTTATTTACGACACTCAAGGTATTTTGCATAATTCCTATTTTGCTATCGGACAGAACAAAGCTCAGGGAGTGGGTGGCCTGCTCACAGACTACTCAAGTACTAGAAGCTAGGGTTGGAATTTGGATCTGAGTAGTCGAATTCCAGGTTAAGGCCTCTCTCTCTCCAGTGTTCCCTAAACCACATGTGCCAGTAGAGTTACGGGGTCAGAACTCAATGTTTGAAAACTAAAGCCTTTATTTATGTCTACATTATTACTACCGACTCAGCAATTTGTTTATATTCATCAGAATCCACTGTCACAAATAAGTAAAATCTAAATTTTACTGTATTATGAAAAAGGAGAATTTATTGACTCAAATGATGGAAAAGTTCAGGAGCAGGCACAGGTGGATCCAAGGACCCAACCAAGTTCAATGACTCTTCATTGCTCCTGACTCAGGTACATCGCAGTGGAATCTCCTCCTCCTCTGATATGATTGCCAGCATTTCCTTGCAAATAGTTACAGAGTGAAAATAAAAATCCTCTCTTCCCCAAAGGAAAAGTCTTCAAAGTGATTTTGTTTGTTTGTTTGTTTTTGGCAACTTGGAGACACATGCCCTTTTCTTTATCAGTCATTCTGACCAGGAGAGCCGGACAAAACTGAGTCCTATATATTCATTTCTGGAATCAGGAGTAAAGTTCCATCACCTGAAGAACATAAACAGAGATGCCAGAGGGGTGTCCCAAGAGAAGTGTCTGGAATGAGTGTGAGTGAATCAAGTTACAATTACTGTTCTGGACAGAAAACTGAGAACCAAGTCTCTCATCTACACTGTATGTGACCTTGAGCCAATTAAGGTGCCAGACAGACCAGATGAATTCTGGCCCTATCACTTTTCAGCTATGTGACACTGAGCAGGATTCACCATCTCTCTGTTCCTCAGTTACCTCATCTACAAAATGTCACAACTCATAGAGTTTTGGAGGAAGACTAAATAGTTTAAAATATACACATACATATGGCTAGAAAATGCTCGGCATATAGTAAGTGTTCATTCATAGCTGCTAGCTAACATTTAAAAAATTATTATGCCTCCATTGCCTTGAATTTAACATAGGATTTTGCCTTCCTTGCTTAACACACAGAATATAAGTGAGAACACACACATGATGGCACACTGAAGGACAAAAGACATTCTAAAATGGTTTTGTAGGGGACTACCCTGGTGGTCCAGTGGTTAAGAGCACACCTAGCAGGGATGCAGGTTTCATCCGTGGTCAGGGAACTGACACAGAGCAATCAAGCCCCGGAACCACCACTTCTGAGCCTGTGCGCCACAACTAGAGTCTGAAAGCTTCAAAGAAAGATCCTGCGTGCTGCAAATAAGGCTCCAAGGCAGCCTAAATAAATAAGTAAATATTTTAAGTGCCTGTAATGGCATTGTGACTGCACTCACAGGGATCAGATGCCCTTCCCTCCCTCAAATGAAATTTGTGTTACCAGTCCTGTGCAGTGATGTTGCTGGAATCCTACAGCACTTGACATTTTCTGGCGAGCTGCTCCAGCACAACTTTGTGGATGAGTCCTTGGCTTTTATCTGAGTGAAAAAAAAAAGGGGGTCATTGCTAGTGTTTGGCTGATCAGCTCTTTCCTCTGCTCAAACCTTCCACTGGCTTCAAATCTTATTCAGAATTAAATGCAAGGTGCTCACCATGGTCTAAGGACCCTACCAAATCTGTCCTCCTAACTTCTTTCTCTATCACCTCAGCATTTCACATTCCCCTCTTCTCTCATTGGCTTTATCCACACTGGCCTCCTTGATCTTTCTAAAATGTGAACATAGTACGTTTGGTGCGGTCTCAGGGTCTTGGCACATACTTGTAATTATTCCTTACCTACTTCAGTTAAGTATCTGGACAAATGTCAGCCTAGTCTGTGAAATCTTTTATAATCCACCCATCACAGAATATAGCCCTTAGTCTACCTTACCCTGCCATACTTGTTATAAACACTCAGGTTTACTTGCCATTTTATCCATTTATTTATTTATTTGTTTATGATATGTTTCCCCTAACTAGAATAAAAGCTCCTTACAGGAAGGATAGTCATGGCCGCTGTTCATGGCTGTATCTCCAGAGCCTAGAAGAGTCTGGCCATACTTACTAGAGATTCAATATTAATACATATTGGTGGAAGGAATGAATAAATACAAGATGTAAAAGTATCTTGGTGAAAAGCTTAGAACATAATCAATATTCATTAAGTCTTGGTTTAAACATATTTTTTTAGTTAACCCCTCAGTGAGATTTTCGGCTTCCCTGGTGGCTCAGATTATAAATAATCTGCCTGCAATGGAGGAGACCCGGGCTTGATCCCTGGGTCAGGAAGCTCCCTGGAGAAGGAAATGACAGCCCAGTCCAATTCTTACCTGGAAAATTCCATGGACAGAGGAGCCTGGGGCTACAGTCTTTGGAGTTGCTCAGAGTCGGACACGACTGAGTGACTAACACCAACACTACAGTGAGATTTAGTTGGTAGTTACTGACTTATTGGAGATACTATCCAGCAGTTGCAATCCTACGTATTTACTCAAGTGATTTGAAAATTATGTTTGTATGAAACTCTGCAAGTGAATATTTATAACAACTATATTCATAATGGCCAAAATTTGGAAGCAACCAGAATGTCTTTCATTAAATAAGTGAATGGATAAGCAAATTGTGGCACATCTAGACAATGAAATATTGCCCAGCAATAAAAAGAAATGAGCTGTCAATCCACAAAAGGACACAGATGGACGTAAAACTCATATAACCAAGTGAAAGAAGCCAGTTTAAGAAAACTATACACTATATGATTCTAATTACATGGCATCTGGAAAAGGAAAAAATCTAGTAATGGTAACAAAAACATCAGTGATTGCAGGGAATTCAGGGGAAAGAGGTATGTATATGCATGCTCAGTGGCTAAGTCATGTTTGACCCTTTGTGACCCCCCACCAGGCTCCTCTATCCTTGGGGTTTCCCACGCAAGAATTCTGGAGTGGGTTACCATTTCCTATGGAAAAGAGGAGGAAGGGTTAAATAAATGAAGCATGGGAAATTTTATAGGGTGATGAAGCTATTCTGTATTTATAATACTGCAATTACAGATACAAGACCTTACATATTTATCAAGTGAATTTTACAGCACAAAGAGTGAGCCTTAATTTTTGTAAATTATTTTAAAAATCATTTTAGAAGGTCTAGTAGTCATGGGATACAAAGCAGACTGTCACAAAGTAATCTGTGTTGCAAATGTTTAAAACAACCTCACTGGTAGGGATAGGAGAAAAGTGCTTTGGGAATGAATAGAATATAAAACTAAAGGCAAAAGAAGTCGTAGATAAGCACTGTATTCTAGTTGGTAAGGCCATATGCCACAAGGGTATCAGTTAATAATTCTGATATTGCTATATGTGTGGACTGGAATTGAACAATTAAGTTAATGGATGGTGGATGGTGGAAGCCAAGCTTATCACTGCTGGAGTGGAAGTTTACAGATATACACAGGGTAGAGGCGAGAGTGATCCGTGTTGCAATGTATCAGAATTTGAGACATCAGTATGAAATCATGTTTAGCTTAACATAGATATAAATGGTTCCATATAAAAATATGTATAGATATACATGTATCTGTAAATCAACACACACATATATGTCCTTGCTGTCTCAGCTGAGATAGCCTAGAAGCAAAATGAGCACACCCAGTAGGCAGCTATTGGTTTTTCAGACCACTCCCCGGCAAAAGGAACAAAAATTCCTTGAAGAAATAGCTGAAATGACTGAGTCCAGGAATAAGATAGGAACTATACAAGATGAGTCTGGAGTGCCAGAAAGTAAGTGCTAAAAAAAACCAAAAACAAACAAGAGCCTCACAATGATGAGGGTGTGTCAAAGAGACACAGGAACAAACTGAATGAGCTCCCAGTGGGCAGAGCTGGAACAATTTGAGCAACAAAATAAATATCCATGAGCCATATTCATATAAAGTAATGAAAAAATAAATAAATGAAGAATAGGCAAGTTCCCCATGCCAAAGAATTCCAAATAATATTAGGTATTTCACTTTCTAGAATATGGAGCATAGTCGTGTCTGACTCTTGTGACCCCATGGACTGTAGCCTGCCAGGCTCCTCTGTCCATGGGATTCTCCTGGCAAGAATACTGGAGTGCTTTGCTGTTTCTTTTTCAGGGGATCTTCCCGACCTAGGAATTGAACCCTAGTCTCCTGCATTGCAGGCAGATTCTTTACCAACTGAGCTACAAGGGAAGCCCAGAATATGCAGCATAGCTCTGAGATCACTGAAGTATAGCTGCACACAGTGGAGAAAGCAAACACACACAGCCTCAGCCAGGTGAGGGAGTCAACAGCTTCAGTGGCTGTCATGGTGATAAATGCACTCAACAGGATGTGATGAACATAGTACTTCTCTGTGGTCTTCCTCCCTCAAGTATATAACCCCAGTCTAATTACAAGAAAAATATCAGCCCAATCTCAACAGAAGATTAGTCTACAAAATACCTGACCAGTATTCCTCAAACTGTCAAGGTCACTAAAAAAAAAAAAGCACAGTTTGAGAAACTGTCACAGCCAAAGAAGAGCCTAAGGAAATGTGGTAATTAAGTGTGCCATGGTGTCCTGGATGGGGCCCTGAAACTGGAAATGAAAAAGAGCACATTATGTAGAAATGAAGGAAAGCTGAATAAGGAATGAGCGTACTCAGTCGCTCAATTGTGTCAGACTATTTTTGACCCCATGGACTGTAGCCCACTAGGCTCCTATGTCCATAGGATTTCCCAGGCAAGAATACTTAGGTAGGTTGCCATTTCCTCCTCTAGGGGATCTTTTGACCCAGAGATCAAATCCGAGTCTCTGGCATCTCCTGCATTGGCAGAATAAGGAATGGACTTTAGTTAACAATATCACTATTGGTTCATTAATTGTAATAAATATTATTATACTATATTATTAATGGGGGAAACTAGGTTTAGGATTTAACAGGGAACTCTCTGTATTATATTTTCAATTTTTCTATAAATATAAAAATGTTTTTTAAAAATGAACTATATAAATTAGAAAAAATTACTGAAGATGGAGTCCTAGGTAAAAGCTCATGGAATAAGCATGTGGAAACCATATGAAAGAAGTGAAGAGGAGAATAGAGGTCCTCAGTGTCCCAGACTTTAACCTGGGCTGATTAACAGTTTAATCTACCTTCATTAATTCATGCATCCAGCACAGAGCCATTGCACAGCTGCATTTACCAGGACCTGTACCAGAAGATGGGGACACAATGGTGAACCAAGAAGGGCCATATCTGCTGTTCTAAGTGATCCAAATGAGTAGGGAACACAAGCATTACTAAAACAATCACAGGAGTAAATGTTAAATTCCGGTGGTAGGTAGTGTTACAAAAGACAAGTACACAGAACAATGGGAACACAAAAGGGGGCATCTGAATCCATCAAAGAAGCCAAGCAATGTGTCCCTGACTCCATATTGAATCCTCAGTGGTGAAACACGGTGTCGGGAGACACTTGAGCTATTTACCACACAAAATGGAACGGCTTGAGATTTCTTAGCTTCATTTTGTCTGTTGCAGCCTGAGCAGATAGACTGTTAAGCAAACAACATCCATTTTGCTTAGTTTTTTTATAATTTTCATTTTGTTATTAGAAGCTTCAACTGCTTCCTGTTTGAAGTGGGAAATTCAGTAAGGAAGGATTCAGAAGATTTTAAGACTACCTTACAGGGTTGCTGCATGATAACAAACAGAGCCACAAGAAATGTTTGAAGTGTGAAAGATTACTTCCTCAGGGTTTGGTATTTTTGTTGTTATTGCTGTTGTTTTTTCCTGGATACCCCTTCTCAATGATCTCCCCCAATAGATAAGAAATAATTGCTTGTTTCTGGAGGAATAAAAAGAAGGAATATCCTCAGGCTGATTTCTTCATATTTGGTGTGAATGTGACTAATATCTGTTCTAATCCTTGAGGCATTCTTAAGAACCAGCAGATGAATTTTAAAAAGGCTTTAACCTTTTTCCTTTTTTCATTATGTGAATTATACTTTTTAGCTTCTTTTCATCCTCCCCCAGTCTCAGTGCTTTAATTCCCCTCCTCTTAATTTTTCTGAATGAGCATGCTTCTCTTTTGTCATTTTCCAGGATTTGAGTTCTTTGTGGGTAAATGAGTATCTATTAGAACTATGGATGTGTTTACCAGTTTACCCATTTAGCAGATAGTGAAGGACAAGGAAAAAAAATGATTAAGGAGTCCTCTGGATAAAGCCTAGGAGCTGATGGTCACGGCAAAGTTCTTTCCAAGCATTATGTGGTAATCTGACTACGTGGTTGGAGTACGCAAGAGATTATTGAGCATTCTAATCTCTTATGGGTAACAACAGCCCAAGTATATTAATTATAAATTGAGAAATCCACGTATCTAACATATAGACACATTTTCCTCTAGGCAAGTTGAAGCAGCGTGAACATAGACATAAAATAATCATCAGACTCACTGCCAACCTTTGCCCTCATTTTCATTCCTGGTTTTATGCAGGAGTAACTAAGCAGGTTAATGTCACAGAACTGGCTATGATTATTTTTCGTTTAAACAACAGTGTCTGCCTAAGATAAATGCGTGTGCAAGATAGATTTCACCCCAGAGAGCAGTTCATCTTTCCTTTGGCGTGCCATTTTCCCTTTACTGCCCCTCAAATGGATTCTAAATGTATAGATTGCATTATCACATTAAGTAAGGATGGGTAAACTTCAAAGGATTCAGAGTTAAGATGCACCTGGACTTTTAGATTCGGACTTGAAAGAGAGCTCACATTAGCTGAAGTATGAAGCCGTAATGGAGATACCTAATGCCGTTGTCAAATTCCTTTGAATAATTTTCAAATGAGGCAACCAAATGTAGGACTTGGGGGCTTTAGAATTATCCTGTCTAAACTGATGCTGCAAAGGAAGGGGGAGGAAAGATTTAATTTTTTTGTAAAATTATGTAAAAGTACAGTGATCTCAGTACCTAGAGTGAACCTTATGTTTTGTGTGTCTATTTAGTCATTTAACAAGGAAAATGTGTGTAAATCAGTTCTTGGCACATAGAAACAATGCTCTACATACATCGTTGTTATTTTTGTTTATTGCTTTATTCCTTCAACAAACATTCAGTGGGCTTCCACTATATCCACCTTGCTCAGAAGCTTAGTTGTGTCCGATTCTTTGCAACGCTATGGACAGTAGCCCCGTAGTTGTGTTAAGCCATGGGGTTTGGGGATTGACTTTTTATTGTAGCACAACCTGGATGAATCCTGACTAACAGAGTGGTTCACTGATTACCTAGTGATCATGATGATAAGGGTTGCCATTTAATAAGTTCATAGCAAAAATTCTTCAAGGTAGATATTATTGTTCATACTTGAGAAATTGAAACTCAGAAGGTCAAATAACTTACTCAAAATCAAATAGTTTATAAGAAACAGAGAAAGGTTCTGAATCAAAGCCTCGTGTTCATGAATATGTCTCCCATCATAATTAGGAGCTACCCACCAACGTAAAAATCTTTCACAATATCAGGAAGATATTTACTGATTCCTATATGTAGTTTAAACATAAAAGAAAACTATGCTTAGAGCAATTCATCCTGAAATGTGTTCAACAAAATTCTGGATCCTCAAGATGTTAATAAGACTGGTTCTATGGTCAAATGATTTTGTGAAACACTCTACACAATTGTATATAACTCAATTTATGCACCCATTCAGACTGATTTAACTTCTCCTGTCTCCCAGGTTCTACTACCCGGCTCAGCCACTACCAGTATGGCCAGCTGTCTTACCAAGTGCTGGGCTCCAGCAAAGCCTCCATCACTCCTCTGCTGTGTAGTTTAGACACAATTCACAGATGTGTTAGCAGGACATATCGGTGCTTGCTTAAGTAAATTGCGGCTGCATAATGGCTACGCAGTGGGTGAGCCTGAAGCCTTCGCAGTGTGTAGAGCTGCAGGTAGTGTGTTACAATGGGCCATACGCTTGTATGGAGGAGAGGTGCCCGGGGTTTGAATATTCAATGGCTTCTGGGCAGTACAAATGGGCTGCTTGTTTGGCTGTGCATGCACTTTCAGTTGCTTCAGTCATGTCCTCTTTGCGACCCCATGGACTGTAGCCCACTAGGCTTCTCTGTCCATGGGATTCTCCAGTCAAGAATCCTGGGGTTGGTTGCCCTGCCCTCCTCCAGGGGTCCTTCCTGACTCAGAGATCGAACCTGCATCTCTTGTCTCCTGCTTTGGCAGACAGATTCTTTACCACTAGTACCACCTGGGAAGCTTGCCTGATTGGCTAGCGAACTGGCAAAAACAAGACTGAAGGATTGATGAAAAGGTCTGGGATAGAGCTATATAAAAGGACCCATGCAAATGGATTCAAATGAGCCAGCTTTGCTAGCTTTGGAGATTGAAGTACATTATCTGAAAAAGTGCAGAGTAGAAGGAACTATAATAAGACTTCCCTTGATACCCAACGCCCTTCTGTTGCCCACCACTATAGCTCTCATAATCACCTATCCATTCTTGACCTCAGTACAGAATCAATCTACATTAATAGGAAGCACCAATTTATGGGTATGAATAATGGTATGCATGAATAAATTAATGCATCATACTGACAAAATAACATTTCTGTCTTAGTAAAGGTCTTCAGAAAGTGAAAGTGAAGTCGCTCAGTCATGTCCGACTCTTTGCGACCCCATGGGCAGTAACTTATCAGGCTCCTCTGTCCATGGGATTTTCCAGGCAATAGTACTGGAGTAGATTGCCATTTCCTTCTTCAGTGGATCTTCCCAACCCAGGGATTGAACCCAGGTCTCCCGCATTGTAGACAGACGCTTTACCATCTGAACCACCAGGGAAGTCCAAGGTCTTCAGAAGTTCTATTGTAAATGAACAGGTGGCAGGGGGTTTTCCACTACAGCAGAAAATAGCAGAGGAAAAGTTTCTGAGCAGGCTTCTTGCATTAGGTCATCAGTGTTGCCTGAGGAAGATCAACTCTTCAGTGGTATTGCTGTCTCCCAAGAACAGACTCATTCTTCCCAGTAGGGTCCTAGTTAGGGACACACTGAGAATTCTTGAGACACAGGAGCGTACTGCAGGACTAAAATGTTTGATAGAGGAAGGAAAGGTATACTACTACAAACATTTCTAGAATCATTATTCCTCACAGTTGATTTTCTGGGAAGTAAGCCTTACACAGTATGACAGTAATTCTGTAGATGAAGTGGTGAAGTCCCCTCAGATGACCTGGACTTAAATCTTGGCCATGCTGCTTAGTCAGTAAATTAATTCTGGGGAAATAACTTACCCTAAATCCCTTAATCTGCACAATTGGTTGTAATAAATAATATCATATATAATATCATTATATTATATCATCATATAATATAGTAACGTATGTCATTGTTATCATAAATTTTTTAAAAATCATGGTTCTTCCATTATTTGTATAATCATGGACAAGTAACTTAAATTGTCTGAGTCCCATTTTCTCCATATCAATTGTCTATTCGAGGCCTTGCTCAAATAATCAGCAAGAGCCTTCTAGCTCTGGTGTCCTAGATCTCTGCATATGAAATTGTTAATTGGGAAGTATTAGAGAAATGTACGTTTCATTACCCTTATGATTTATAACGTTTGTGTTAGTATTATAGTTTTGAATGCAGTTCTCGGGAAAGAGGTATCTCTACGAAAGGAAAAAGCATAGTTCTGATAACTTCCACGCAAGACTACTGTCAGTGGCAGAGATTTGTCTCTGTGAGGCCATTGGTCAGAAGCATCGAGCCCTTTGCTCCTCCTGCTTGAAATTGATGACCTCCTGCTCAACCACCAGAAGGGAGACATCATCTGTTTCCTGTTCTGATTTACACCCAGGAGCTTCTAGCGGCAGGTCTGAGATTAATGAACCTATACCCTCTAGAAGTCAGAAGCAGCAGAATCATCAATTTCTCATTGATTTCAAGGAGGAGGAATGAAACTCTGCCCTCTCACCTCCTCTCCTCTCCTCTCCTTGGAGGATCGATGGAGTATTACAAAGAAAATTTGGTTTCCAAAGGGTCATAAAAATGCTCTTGGAAGTTACTTTCTGTTATCATTCCTTTACAATGATGATAAACCACTTATTAAGACTTGACTGTGTACTCAACCCTGAGACTGTTGTGTGCCCATATTTTCTTATTTAATCCTCACAACTCCATGAGGTAAATATCACTCTTTTTGCCCAGGATGTGGAGGCTTAGAAAAGGTAAATAACTTGGAAGTCAGTTATACCCTATACCTGTTTGACTCCAAAGCTAGTAATTCTTTTTTTTTTTTTTTGGTATCAGGACTACTTTACATTCTGAAAAATTATTAAGGGCTCCCAAAAGATTTTGCTTCTCATATCTATTGATATTTACTGCATTGAATATTCAAGCTGTGAAAAAATTTAAATCATTAAAATCTACAAGCAAACATTTCATTAGTCATTTGGGTGATGATGTGATCAGTTTATTTAGCTTCTGGAAAACTCCATTATACACTCAAAAGAATAAAAGAGACAAGTAACATTACAGTACAATGTGAAAATAATTTTAACATTGTGGACTCCCTGAAAAAGTTTTGAGGATCGGTAAAGTTCCCAAAAATTATCCTCCAAAAGCTGCTGTTGTAAACTTTCACATTCTACATTCTGTGCTACCATGACTTATATGTCTAACATAATGGCAAAATGACATAAATATTTTCTATAAATCAGACAGAGGTTTACAGTTCTCAAATGCTCTATTTACATAGTTAGGAATTGATACCCTTCATCCCTTTTGAATATGAGAATTAGTCTTTTTTTCCTCTCTTCTAATGGTTATTACAAATGAAAGGCAGCATTATGTTATTATTTATGATTCATAACTCTCTTGCTCATGCTTTTCTCATGGGGTCCTGAAATCAAAGTGTTATAACATTTTATCACCTCACTCCATAAAAAGAGATGATGCTGGAATTAGTTCATTTACCTTCCAGAAATCTTTGTTGTTGTTTAGTCACTAAGTCGTGTCTGACTCTTTGTCACCCCTGGACTGAAGCCTGCCAGGCTCCTCTGTTCATGGGGTTTCCCAGGCAAGAATACTGGAGGGTGTTGCCATTTCCCTCTCCAGGGGATCTTCCTGAGCCAGGGATCGAACCCATGTCTCCTGCATTGGCAGGCAGATTCTTTGCCACTGAGCCACCAGGAAAGCCCCAGGAAATCTTTATCCAGTGCCTACTATGTGCCAGTCACTATGGCAGGACAAGATTTACAATGAATGTATGCCAATCCCTGTGTTCAAGAAACTTAGAGTCTGATCTGATAGAAAAGGATAGACAAATCAAAAAGTAATTTATAAAAATAATGTGATAAGTTAGGAATATGGGACCACATAGTAACAGTGTCTAATTCATCTCTCAAAAACCAGAGAAGATTAAGAAATATACTAGTAATTTTCCTGCTATATTTCAAAGAGCCCATTTTAAAATTTAACTCCATTATCCAACTTCATGTCACTTTCAACATTGACTTCTAGTTTTCTCTCCTTTATTTAAATGTTGAAGGTTTCTTTTTCATATTCAGACACATCGCTTTGCATTTTCAAAGTCAAGTCTCATTGTTATTCCTTCTCTAGGTCCTTTTGTATCATTTTCCTGATATCCCTGGTATTCATAATATCTCCCAAATGAGTACCATCTGTGAATGTCATCAGCATGCTGCCTGCTCCCTATTCTGGCTTATGAATGAAGATGTTAAATAAGAACAGACATTGTAGGGCAGCTGCTTCCTGCTGCACCCTGCATCTCAGCTTTTAGCAACCTTCTCACTGGTGTTCGGTATATTCTGTTTATAGTTCTTCAGGTAGCTTTGACTCTCAAGTGATAAGGATGATGATCAAATTAATTCAGAGTTTTGTGACTGTGAGGTAAGAAGTGGCATACTTTCTGTTGCGTTCTGGGTTCTAGAAAGCAGCTGCCTAACTTCTGCTCCTCCTGACTTCCAGCCTTGAATGACTCAGTATTTGACTTAAACATCTGCATGTGGAGAGTACTTTATCTCAGTGTATAGGATGATGAAATGGAAATAGGTGCCACATTTTGATATGAAGTGAGAAACCATGGGATTGGATTTGCAAGAGAAGTAATTAAAAATCAGCAAAAATATTTAAAATGCAATACCCCACCAGGTGAGAGTATTGGAGATTACAGAGAGACTTCTGGAGTCATTGGCTGTATTGTGAGTCCCCACCGTTTACTAAGATGTTGGAGAGGTATTTCTCTCTTTACTTCAAGCCAACAGAGAGAGGGTTTAAGATGGCTCAGAGAGTTTGATAGCTATGTTCTGAAAGTTGATAGTTTTCACCAACACAGCAACAACTAAAGGTAAGAAAGAGTGATTGTCCTTAGCAACTTGCTCTCCTAGAATTAGCCTGGAATTAACCTGAGCAAAACCTACGGTACCATGTATGAACAGGCATAAAAGGAATTCACTTGGGCTCATTATCATCTTGTCCAAAACTAGTAAAAAGGATTTTTTTCAGAAAGAAGCTAAAATTACCACTCAGTTTCTTTTGATTACTAATGAAATGTAAGTGTTCATCCAGAATAGGAATTAGTCTAGGTCAATAATTATTACTTGATATGGAGTAAGAACAGTGCAACTTGCAAGAGTCCATGTGTATCAGTTAGCTTTTGCTGCATAAGAAAATATCCCCAAGCTTAGTGTCTCTTAACTATTTGTTTAGCGTGTGATTCCTGAGATCACCAGTGTAGTGACAAATCAGCAATGCATGCTTTGTAATTTAGGCTGGCATGCTCATGCGTCTGTGGTTAGTCATGGATCAGTTGAGATCTTAACCATTTAGTGTAGCCCCGACTGAGATAGCTAGTCTCTGTTCTACATGGCCTTTCAATATGCTGTTTCAATGCCATCAATGCTGATTTCCAAAAGAGAGTGAAGGAATGCAGGACTTCTTGAGGCCAAGGCTTGTAACTGGAATATCTTCAGTTCCTTCATGTTCTGTTGCTCATGGCAAATGACAAGGCCAATCTAGACTCAGTGGGTAGAGAATCAGATTTCACCTCTTGTTGAGAGGACTTTGGTTCCTTCCTGCCTCTTTCTTTGAACATAAGCCCAGAAGTGCAGCAGTCTACTCCTGACCATGAGATAACAAACATGTTGAGAAAGGTCTGATTCTAATATCAGAGAAGGAAGAATGCAGAGGGGAGAAAAAGCTCCTTCATACTTAATGACATCACTGATTAACTAACCAGCCCTGTTCTACCTACTCCTACCCTCTTATTTCATGAGACAATGTAACCCCTTTCCTGTTTAAGCTACTGTTCGTTGAGGTCTTTGTTACTTGCCGGCAGAAACATTCCCGACTGATAAAATAATACATTTTTATATAAGATGACACTAAACTGAGCTGCATGAATAAGGAAGGATCAAATTAAGAGAAGAGTCATAAAAAATGGATTAAGAGTGATATGAGAAAACATCAAAGTAACTTGACTTTTTCTGGTCAAGAAAGAAAATACAGAACTTGGAGAGTGAGTTTAACAAAATTATGTGAATGGTTAGTGTGCAAAGGATTATGAATAAGCTTTGTATCTTACAGAAGGAAAGAAACAAGACTCAAGATTACACCGTAAGATAGTTCAATGGATAAATTCATCTTTGAAGAGAACAGTGTAAACACTGGGATTCAGTTTGAGCATGATTCTGAATCTCTATTTCTATAAATCTTTAAGAATATAACATACCTTTTCTATATAAAATTAGATATATTTTTATACTAAAGAAAAATAAATTAAGTAACCCTTATTCAGTATTTTTCAGCCCTATGTTTCTTCAACAAGGTCTTAGTTATACGTAAAAGAAATAGATAAACATATGAGGCAAATCTAGTACCTTCAGTAACTGGAGGTAGGCTTTTGAGAAGCCAAAGGATATGCCTTAGAACACTGCCCTGGTGACTTATGCTTCTATCATGCTACATTCAGAGTCAGAATCTTAACTTCTTGACTCCACACCTTACAGTTTTATTCCATAAGAGAATCTCATTTTCCTACAGAGATTCGTGGTGTCTCGATACATCTCCTTCATGATAGAAAAGTGATTTCTTTTACAACAAATAGTCTTGGATCTTATCATTGTCATTTTAAATCTTGTCCAAACTTGATCATGCAGCATCAGTTGCTTGGATCTGTTGCCATCGTTTTCTTCATTTGCTCCAATTTCTGTGTATCACCTGAGGACTCACCATCCTTTAGAATTTAAGCTTTCAGCACAAGACACCCAGGCTCAGTTACTGTAAATATTATATTCATAATACATGCGACTGTTTCAGTCCTTGGGACATTTTCTTTCCTTGACAGTAATGTGGCAGCATGCCAAAAAAAAAAAAAAAGACTTATTAAAATAGAATTCTATGTAGGGACTATTTATCCTGGTTTATCCTGAGTTTGACAGCAAAACCAGGACTATAGCAGTTATATAGTGTCCATCCAGATCACTTACCTGCATAGAAGGTTTACAAAAACAAAGCAGAATTTGAGAATGACTGGAATCTAGATTATAGGATAAAAAATACGTGTCTTAAAACACATTATTCATGTTAAAAAACTATAAAGGACATCCCCAGTGGTCCATTGGCTAAGACTCCATGCTCCCAATGCAGGGGGCCTGAGTTCAGTCCCTGGTTAGGGATCTAGATTTCACATGCTGCAACTAACAGTCTGCATGACAAATAAATAAATATTTTTTAAAAAGACTTTCTTTAAAAAATTTTTGAGTAAAATACTTTGAATTCTGACAGAAAAATCAAATTTTTCCTCAGTTAGGAACTTTAAGATCCATGGGGATACATCAACATCCTTTGGATTTTTCTTGCCATCTGTTCCATGCCATCCCCCCAGTTGGTATCTTCAGAGAAATGCCTATACCTTGTTTTAGGACCCTAATTATTAAACACGACTAATCTCATCTTCGATAATGCCTTTTCTCAAAAGATAGTCTCCAAATACTGTCATATCAATTAATTTTTTGAAGTGCTTAGTATCCCATATTTCCTAAGTTCTCAGGAAAAAGTTGGCTGGTGCCAGAAGTAGATTTGCTGTGAAGCTAATGAGGTCAAGCTTTGGAAACCTTCAGTTTCACAGGTCCCTTCCAAGGCTCTGCAAAAAGAACGTATACATGAGTAAAATTTATATGAATAAGATAATTTAGAGACAATTACTTAAGGCTACTGTTTCTTTCTAGGCTTCCCAGGTGGTGCAGTGGTAAAGAATCCACCTGTCAGTGCATAAGATGCAAGAGGTACAAGTTCAACCCCTGGGGTCTGGAATATCCCCTGGAAGAGGAAATGGCAACGCATTCCAGTGTTCTTGCCTGGAAAATCCCATAGAAAGAGGAGCCTGGTGGGCTACAGTCCATGGGGTTGCAGAGTTGGACACAACTGAGTGTCTGATTGTGTGTACACATACTGCATCTTTCCATGCCAATCTCCACTCTGTCCTACTTCCCTTTAAGTCAGGTAATGATATGACTGCATATATTTGGGGATTCCATTAAGGGGAGATGGAATTGTTCGTACCTTAATTTGTATGACATGTATTTATGAGGCTTACAGGCCCTTCCAGGTATAGTTAAGATACTGCTGGCCTTCCTGGTGATGCAGTGTCTCCCAGGCACCCTCCTGCTGTTCACTAGCTGCCTCACTCAGGTTCATGACACCACGATGCTTGCATGGAGGTCACAGCATCACACGAATGAGCCAACAGCAGCTGGCACAGGACATATGTAGGTACTGGAGGGAAAAAAAATAGTTTTAAAGATGTAGAAAAGGAAGTGAGCCTGTGGAAAATCCTCCAATCAGAAGTCACATACAATTGAAAATGGATGATTCAGTTCTCACTGATGTCTGGTCAGGAATTTCTCTCCTTTCAGGAATATACCCAGAATATGGGATATATGTAATTACAAATGTACCATCTATTTACTTTTTTAAAGGTAGTAGTAAAAACAAATTTTATCAGAATTCCTGTGTTTGACTCAAAATTATCAGTATTACTTGTATAATAGCTTATATATAAATGAAACTTCACAGGATTTCCCCAATTTGTGAAATGTTCCCAAATATCTAGTGTTGAAGATAAAATTTTTCTAAACCGTTGACAATAAAAATACATATTAGTTAATAANNNNAATAATACTAGAAGACTCATAATTTTATATTTTGTCTAGAAAAATTGTATTTCTTTTTTAAATTTAAATTTATTTATTTTAATTGGAGGCTAATTACAATATTGTATTGGTTTTGCCATACATCAACATGAATCCACCACGGGTGTACATGTGTTCCCCATCCTGAACCCTCCTCCTTCCTCCCTCCCCGTACCATCCCTCTGGGTCATCCCAGTGCACTAGCCCCGAGCATCCTGTATCCTGCATCGAACCTGGACTGGCGATTTGTTTCCTATATGATATTATTCATGTTTCAATGCCATTCTCCCAAATCATCCCACCTTTTCCCTCTCCCACAGAGTCCAAAAGACTGTTCTATACATCTGTGTCTCTTTTGCTGTCTCGCATATGGGGTTATCATTGCCATCTTTCTAAATTCCATATATATGCGTTAGTATACTGTATTGGTGTTTTTCTTTCTGGCTTACTTCACTCTGTATAATAGGCTCCAGTTTCATCTACCTCATTAGAACTGATTCAAATATATTGTTTTTAATGGCTAAGTAATACTCCATTGTGTATATGTACTATAGCTTTCTTTTCCATTCATTTGCTGAAAAATTATATTTCAAAATTAGTGTCATGTGAAGAAACAGAGAATATGCAGCCAAAAGGAAATAACATTGAGATACATCAGGGAGTTCATCAAAAACATTCCTATTTTGGGTAATATTTGTGGTATTTCAGTTCAGTTCAGTTCAGTGGCTCAGTGTGTCTGACTCTTTGTGACCCCATGGACTGCAGTACGCCAGGTCTCCCTGTCCATTACCAACTCCTGGAGCCTACACAAACTCACATGCAATGAGTCAGTTCTTCACATCAGGTGGCCAAAGTATTGGAGTTTCAGCTTCAGCATCAGTCCTTCCAATGAATATTCAGGACTGATTTCCTTTAGGATGGACTGGTTGGATCTCCTTGCTGTCCAAGGGACTCTCAAGAGACTGTGGTATTTGGCAGCTTTTAAAGATGTATCACTTGTTGTGATTTCTACTCTCACTCTAAATAAATATTCTAATAACTAGATTATCATTTGTACTCTTATATTCTTTTTCTTAAAGTGAGCTCTGTAAATTGTAAAAGTTTCAGGCTCCCAAAAACTTATAACCATCTTGGACTGAAGTCCCCCTCAAACCCCCTGCTCTGCCCCCGCCACACACAGGGTTTAGTGCACTTGAGTTTGAGTTCTTTACAACATTGCTTCTTTTTTTTTAAGTCAAACTTCTTGTTGTGATAGAGAAGGACAATTTAAAGCTTTTTCTTCCTTGATAATGAACAGTCATTTATCCAGGATTGGGGGAGGTCTGAGCTGATAAGAGGCTTTTCCATGGGGCTTCTTCATGAGCTTCTTTTTCTAGCAAGAGGTTAGTGTGTTTAACCACATCACCTGCATGATCAAGTTCGTGACCTTCCCAACAATTGCTTCCTGTGTGCCACCATGGTCATCTTCTTCTTCCTCCTCCTTCTTCTTTAATAAACCCTATAATTTAGCTTTTATTTTTGTCCAAATGATGAGGAAAATAAATGCACCAGGAAGAGTACTTCCGGGCCACAGGAGGTCAACTGGCATTCCAGGTAGGGCTACACTTCCTGTGACACCAGAGGGTGGCACAGGGTAAACAGCAGATGTGAGCCTCTTAATAGGATTAGGAGGATGTTGAGGCCAAGAATTGTAAGCCATTGGTTGGGGTGGGAGGTAGTTCTAACACCAAGGGAGAATCCAGGTAGATATAACGTATCACTAAGTCTAAGAACAGGGCAGTTCAGAGACACATCTAAAGTCTAAATTAGAGAAGGAAAGAGTCAAATGACCAGGGGGTGGAGAATGAGTCCATTGGAGACACTTGGAGATGTGGGTTCAGTCTAAGTCCTAGATGTGAATCAAATAGATGTGATATCAAGGATGTAAAACTATAGCCAGTGGTATGTGGGCCGTGAGTGATATCCAGGGCCAAGCTGGCAGCCAGCAGCCACGCTGCTCCAAACCCCGTGCTCCTTCCTTTGAAGGATTGGACCCCACTGTTGTTCAAACGTAAGAGCAGTAAGAGTCTCCTCCCCTAAGAATAGCATGGACTCCAAGAGTTTGTCAGCTATGAGTTCATGACCTCCTCTTCAAGCAATGATTCCATTTTCAAATAGGTATAGGTATGGCTCTCTTCATATTTTAGCGGCAGGTATCATATCTGGACGGTGATAGAAGATTGGAGGGTTCAGGGTACAGTCCTTCCCATAGCAAAGTCCTTCACCCCAGTGAGTCTATCCATTAATGAACAGCAACCTCTTTTCTTTATATTACAAGTAAATTGCTAAAGTCATTTATTGCTATTAGAGAGGTGAATTTTTACAAAATAATTCATTCTATTAACACTGTTAGTCTGCTTTAGAAGTTTTTGCATTCTTCTTTTTCATTAAACAAACAAAGCATACATCCTAGATGTTAGAGTTGCTATTATTAGGAAGAATAGTAGCATCTAATTTTACTTACACAATTTATTATATTTGTCCAACTGAGTGCTATTATGTCCCAGAATAATGAAAGATATTCATAACTTTCTCCTATCCTAAAATAAACCAAGGACTTAATGTTTTCCCCATGTACCTCTAGCCTTGAATTCAAATATTATTCCTCCTTACTCATTCTTCCATTTTGTTCTATCAGAACTTCCAACTTTAAATATTGCTTCAAACCCCTCTGAGTTTTACAGCCACAGGCTGCATTTAAACAGACTTCACTTACAATTAATTAGTTGAATGTGTTTAACTATTACTCATTGTCCAAATAAATACAAAATAAAGTGCATCTACTTAAACGTACAAGATAGCCATCTATAAAATCATAAGCAATAAAGTCACAGAGTTGGATTTGTTCTATTTCTTTGGCTGAGATAAAAATAGAATGTTAGCTTCTCAATAACATTTTCTTATACTAAAGGAAGATATAGCACTTTTGATTGCCTATCAACTTTAATATTTGCTGATATGGAAAAGCACTAGTCTCTGCTAACTACGGAGAAGGCTTGACCTACTTTATTTGATTTTAACATCTTGCATTCTAAAATGTAGGATCAAGGACTGTAGATTTTTATCACTTTTCCTTGGCCTTCTCTAAAATAAAGGCAGCACAGGGAAATATTGGAAGGAGAAAAGACGCAGGACTCTTGAGGTCAATTTAATAGAAAGGATTATTTTAAATAAATTTAAAATGAAGCATGTTGAGACTTGTACAAGGAGGCATGGAATTTTCTTCAAGTAGTATAAAAAATCAGGTATATTCACAATGAATGCTTGGCTTGGAAAGATTTTATAAGCTTGTGCCTCACACTTGCTCGTCTCTCCTAAATTTGTCAGATACTGAGGACCAGGAGATATTGAGAATCGTTCTCTGGGGTTAATGGTAGAGAGTGCTGTGTTTGTCTTGAGAGAAAAGCCCACCATTATGAATCAACTTTGGGGGCTTCTGAAAGAGCACTCCACAGACATCTGTGCAAATCAACCAAATCTAGACCAGAGGAAAGAAAGGTAGTAATAAGACCTTCCACAAACACAGCTGTATGACAAGACAAAGCAGGAAAGGTTTACAACTCTCAGTAACTTGAGAAAGAGATTATCTGAGAAAATTCAGCAGCAGATAAGAGAGGGGGAGAGCTAAAGAAGGAAGGAGGTATCTGGGGCAGGTGCTGAGCCTACACAATCCCCAGGATGCTTACATTAATAGATATCTGGGGGTGGGAGTTGATTACAAAGGGAGTTGGTTGTTTGTGACAATCATGGATATCTGAAGGGCCAGAGAAATATGGTTTAATAGCTAATACTGCCTATGTCTACTAGCTATTATAACAGGAACTGGGATAACATGATCCCAAACAGGATTTTCTAAGAAATGATGGCATTCCAAACACTATTTTACTTTAACTTGAATGTCTGGAATACGGGGCACTAATCTGTTATTCAGCTATTTAAGAGTCTTTAAAATTTTCTGGTTTGTGTCTGAATGGTTATGGCACTCAAATAAAATTATATTATGCCCACTTGTTGTGGTTTGAGAGTCCCCCAAAGCAGATCCTAACATAAGGACTTCAGATCATGTACCTCTTCAACCTTCTCCATTTATGATAATTATTGCAAATGGATTTCTGGGGAGGTGTTATAATGCAACAGTTACAGGCAAAGGCTCTCAAGCCAAACTCCTGGATTTATAGTCTGGAGCTGCTATTTACTAACCACGTGGCCCTTGAGTAACTTCCCCTGTCTGTGCCTTGACATTCTTATCATTAAAATGTTGATGTTACTAGGATTCAACTCTTAGAGTTGTCGCAAGTATAAAATAAATTAATACAAAGACTGTACTTAGAATAGGACCAGGTGCATGACAAGTACCTAATAAGCATTAGCTCTTTTGATCATGGATTTTTTTTTTCAAACAGCTTCAGAAATCCTTCTGAAAACAGTTCCAGGAAGCTGCTGTTAGGGAATAAGGATTGACACAAGAGTCTCCATCCTCTATATAGTGAGAAAACTGTGGTACAAGTAGCAACTTGTGTTTCTGTGTCCATATGGCTCTGAAGACTTGTGAAATCACAGACTCTTGGAGAAGAAAGGGACCATAATAGCCACCTTAACTTCTATCCTGCTCTGGACATTTCTTCTGTAGAATGTCTTAACACACATGCATCTGGGCCTATGCTTGTTACTCAATGCTCATCAAACTGTTTGATTTTCACTTTAGATATTGCTGCTGTGACAAAATATGTAACATGACTGTGTGACTTAACAGAAATGTATTTCTTATAGTTCTGAAGGCTGGGAAGTCCAAGATCAAGGTTCTGGCTCATTTAGTTCCGGGTGAG
Source organism: Redunca redunca (assembly GCA_006410935.1). Classification (NCBI taxonomy): domain Eukaryota; kingdom Metazoa; phylum Chordata; class Mammalia; order Artiodactyla; family Bovidae; genus Redunca; species Redunca redunca. Next base: position 1,218,075 of record SJYQ01104787.1, read on the forward strand.
GGCTTTCTTCCTGGCTTGAAGACAACTGCCTTCTTGCTGTGACTTCACGTGGTTTTTCCTTGGTGCATGCACATGAAGAGAGAGAGAGATTTCTTTCTCTTCTTTAAAAGGTCTCTAACTCTGTAGGATGACCCTAATAATCTCATTTAACTTGAATTACCTCCTAAAAGACCTATCTCCAAATACAGTCACATTGTAGTTTAGGACTTCAATATATAGATTTGGGGGATGCAAATTAGTCTATAGAAAACATTTTCACTTTTATTAAACTGAATTAGCCTCACTACAAATCATAATTTTGTTTCCAAGAGCAACAAAGGAGTTGAGACATCCTCCATGTGACGGACTTATAAGAATTCAAAAAACTTAAAGCACCCTCTCTAGTTTTTCTTGTCTTCAGGTAAAATGTCCCTAGTTCTTCCAATAATTTTTCACCAAGACTTTTCATCATCCCAAGAACACTATATCATTTGTTAATTTCTAAAATTAAAAAATGGTATCTACAATTGAAAACAATGTTCCATTCTTTTATAAGTGGTTGACCAGTTTTCCCAGCACCACTTGTTAAAGAGATTGTCTTTAATCCATTGTATATTCTTGCCCCCTTTGTCGAAGATAAGGTGTCCATAGGTGTGTGGATTTATCTCTGGGCTTTCTGTTTTGTTCCATTGATCTATATTTCTGTCTTTGTGCCAGTACCATACTGTCTTGATGACTGTGGCTTTGTAGTAGAGCCTGAAGTCAGGCAAGTTGATTCCTCCAGTTCCATTCTTCTTTCTCAAGACTGCTTCAGCTATTCGAGGTTTTTTGTATTTCCATACAAATCTTGAAATTATTTGTTCTAGTTCTGTGAAAAATACTGCTGGTAGCTTAATAGGGATTGCATTGAATTTGTAGATTGCTTTGGGTAGTATACTCATTTTCACTATATTGATTCTTCCAATCCATGA
>SJYQ01104787.1:1219485-1277599 GCA_006410935.1 Redunca redunca
GGTGGGAGGGGGGTTCAGGACTGGGAACTCATGTACACCCGTGGCAGATTCATGTCAATGTATGGAAGAACCAATACAGTATTGCAAAGTAAAATAAAATAAAAATTTAAGTTAAAAAAAAAAAGAAAACAATGTTCCAAATGTGGTCTGATCAATATAAAATGTGAAGCCATTAGTATCTTCTCTATCATTCAACTATTTTTGCTTTGATGCAGGCTGACATTGAATTCATTATGTTAGTCACTGCATGAAAGTTTATAGGCAATTAATTTACTCTCTGGGATTTTAGGTACTCAGTAAGCATTGGTAGAATTGAACTGAAGTCCACTCTGATGGAGTTTCTTGTTACAGTAAGTTTATGTTTTTTCTGAATCATATCCTGTCTAAAAGATTCATACAAAACTAGAAGCTGGGTCATTTCACAGGTCTTTTGATATTTTTACCTTTTAATTAAGAACAGTAGGAGAGATCTGGTCCAGTATAAAGGAAATTGCAATGAATCAATATAGAGATTGCCTACACTGAAGATAAAATGATAATATTGTTTTCATCTCTTTCCAGAATATCATGGGTATAGAGAGTGAACAAGGGACTGTGCTTCTGTTATGTGTCTTCAGTAATTAACATGTGACTTGTCATTTAGTAATAAATGACATTTACTAAGGGTTTAATATATGTCAGCTACTGTGCCAGACATTTCATATTATCTTATTAATCCCCTCAATAGCCCTGTGAGGTTGCTGCTCTTACTAGCCTCACTTTACAGAAAAGTTGGGCTTCCCAGGTGGCTCAGTGGTCAAGAATCCACCTTCAAAATGCAGAAGATGCAGGAGATGTGCATTTGATCTCTGGTCTGGGAAGTTCCCTGGATGAGGAAATGGCAACCCACTCCAGTATTTTTACATGAAAAGTTCCATGGACAGAGGAACCTGGTGGGCTACAGTCCATGGGGTCTCAAAGAGTTGGACACAACTAAGCAACTGAGCACAAAAGCAGAAAAATTATGGAGCTTGCCTAATTTTACATGCTAAAGATAGTCCTTGCACTGGCTGCCAAATCTCATGTACTTTCCACCACACCTGAGCTAGTTAAACTGGGGATACAGGAAACCACAGCTAATAATTGGCACATCATCCTAGGACATTAATATTCCTACAGGCAGGTATATTCATTTATTAGGGTTACCATAACGAATACCACAGCCTGGGTGGCATAAACTACAGTTATTTATTTCCTCAGATTCTGGAACCTAGAAATCCAAGATCAAGATTTGGGAAGAGTTGGTTTCTTCTGAAGCTTCTCTCCTTGGCTTGAAGATAGCCAACTTCTTCAAATGTTTTGATATAGTCTTCCTTCTGTTTATATTTGGGTCTTAATCTTCTCTTCTTATAAGGACATCAGTCATATTGGATTAGGACTCACCCCACTGATCTCTTTTAAGCTTAATTACATTTTTAAAGACTATTTCTTCAAATACTGTCACATTTTGAGGTACTGGGGAGAGGTTAGAACTTCAACATGAATTTCAAGGGAACTTAATTCATCTTATAATAGCAAATAATCAAAAACATCTTAAAAAGAAAGTGAAATAAAATGCACAGTAGCCTGGGCTCAAAGGTTTAATTGCTTTGGTTGAATCCTGATTCTTTCACTAACGAGCTGAGTGATCTCGGGCAAGTTATTTACCTATCTGTATCTCAGTCTCCTAGTTCTTTAATACGGATACGTAATAGTAAACTCAAAGGATTTTTTATGAGGATTAAATGAATATATATGGACTGCATATATAGACCCCATGGACTGCAGCATGCCAGGCTTCTCTATATGCGTGTATGTGTATATATATATATATATATTTGCATTGTCTTCTATGTTTATTAACTCATTACATTGCAGAATAAAAATGAAAAATTTCTTTAAAGTTAAAACATATTGTAGAATTTTTTCACTTAAAGAAGGCTGATTCAATCGCAAATATCCATTCATTGTTTTCTTCTAATGGGGTCAAGTGGAGAAAAAGTCTGAAAGACAGTTTCTGCTACTGTGGATTTCCTCTTCACACTAGGCAGAGGATGCCTCCCAATGCCTCCCATTCTAAGATGCTTCCCAATGATCTCCACTGGTGGTATTCATGCTGATGAAAGCCCCTCCCTGTAAGTGTAGGCTGGACCTGGTTAATCACTTATAATAAATAAAATATATATATGCTAAGTCACCTCAGTTATGTTTGACTCTTGGCAAACCCACATACTGTAGCCGGCTAGGCTTCTCTGTCCGTGGGATTCTCCAGGGAAGAATACTAGAGTGGGTTGCCATACCCTCCTTCAGGGGATCTTCCCAACCCAGGGATCAAACCCATGTCTCTTATGTCTCCTGCATTGGTAGGCAGATTCTTTACCACTAGCACCACCTGGAAAGTCCCACAAAATACAGCAAAAATGTTGTAATGGCACTTCCAAAGGTAGGTTACAGAAATCTGTGAGCAAGCTGCTCGTTTGTTCTCTCTTCTGGTTTTTTGGCCTGCTTTCTTTGATGGGGTAAGTCATTGTGTTTGGAGTTGCTCCACACATAGGTCCACGTGGCAAATAGCTTAGCACGGCTTCTGGCCAACAGTCTTCAAAGAATTGAGGCCCTTCAGTTTAACGTCCTACAAAAAATTGAATTCTGCCAACAACTGTATGGTTGAGTTTGGAATTGAATTCCTTCCTATGCAGATTCTTTCCTTTCAAGCCTTGGATGATTGAAGCCTAGTTGGTACCTGGAAAGCAGCTTGTGAGAGATCTTAGGGCAGAAGACCCACCTAAGCTGTGCCCAGATTTCTGACTTAGAGAAATGATGAGGAAAATAAATACTATTGATTCAAGCCATTGAATTTTGGGATAATTAACAGCAATAGATAACTAATACACTCATGGGGAATGTTGTGGAAGAAGATGGAGCCATGATGATTCAAGTGGAATACAAGATTTACACAGACACAGCAGAAGGACCTAAAGAGGGCTAGAAAGGGGCTGTCTTTGGAAGATCCCAGCTATTTTCTAACACTCACTCTGCTCAAGTAGTTTTTCTCCATCATCATTGCTAGACTCAAATCTCAGTTGGATAGCTTGCAAATACCCTTGCTTTGCACCAGTTGTATTTCAAAGCACTTAAATTGCTCAACCTGCTCCAATACATTTACTCCTACTGTTTTCGTCATTAATGAGGCATTCAGCTTTTATAATCTAGGAGATGACCTAAAGATCAGAGTTAATTTAATTTAAAATCAATGTACTAGAGAAGAAAGCTGCTGCTTCTAGTATCGACATTGAACTGCAGGCATCTACAAACTCAGGGGCAAAGACATGTAACAGCATATTCCATGCTGCTGTTTCTAGCCAGTCATGGAGTTCTACCAAAAGAGATTTTGAAAATTGATCCCCACCTGATTTAATACTATTTATTGGAGGTTTTTGTTTGATCAAGTGAACTGCAAAACACTTCCTGGATTCATTAATGAGTCTTAAATTCCACTGAGTTGCTAAGACCAAGATCAATGAATCCTACATCTTTGATATTTTGGGCAAAGCCACTCATGACCAAGATAATCAGAAGGCTTGAATTTATGAGCAATGGTTCTTGGAAAATATTTGTGTTTTTAACTGACTTCTATTTGCAAAGTTACTAACTCCTACTGCAGGAAGTAAGAAGTCTCTGTGATGCAATGCCTGGTTGTATCTAGCTCACAAAGTCGGATTTCTGATTTTCAAGGGTTTGTAGTGAGATAGCTTCACAGTTAACTGTTTCCTACTCGTCCAGTCATTTGTTTATTCATACAACAAATACTTACTGCCTATCTTCTGTGCCAAGCACCATGCTAGGTCTTAGAGATTAAAAATGAATAACACCATCCTTCAGTCAAAATAGACTAAAGTTTGCTATTGCAACAAGCAAACTCAAAATTGTCTCAATGGCTTATCCTAACAAGTTTATTTCTTGCTTTCCCCAAGCCTTCAAGGTCCATGTGATACCTCCATGGTAGTATAGGCTTCTCTTTGTTCTAAGATGAGGGACAACCAGACTGGAAAGCCTGGTAGCAATGATGAAACACTTCCATCAGAAAGAGATACAAGTTCTTCTGTTTTGCCAGAAGACCAGGTCTGGCAGAAGACTTGGGGCCAGGTCTACCCCAAGTAGAAGTGCAACCCCCAGAAGAGTTTCATTAAGAGGAGAAGCAGAAATAGAACACATTGTTGTCTCCCACACACAGATTTTGTCCCCTCACACTTCCCACCCAGTTGAGTTTTGTGCAGACATGTCACAAGAATTTGTATGAATTTTTGTCAAGTCTTTAAAATATTAAACATATCTTGGCAACCTCCATTATTGTTCTCATGGACAATCAAGAGAAAATGGACTTCATGTGAGAAATGACCCATATCCTTTTCTCTGAAGATCCCTTTCTCTCTCTTCTCCTCTGGCTCAGGAAAGAAAGCCTGGTCATTCCTTGAAAGTGCAGAAATGAACAAAGGAGGCCATAGCTCAGACCAAGTTAGACTTTGAGAATTATATTAACTTCTCCATCATTTACTTATCTATGTGGTCATCTGACCATTTGACAACTATGCAATAAGCATCTCTACTATCTGCTGTGTGCTATAAATAAGATATTGATCAAAATAGACACAATTCAAACAGTGTATTGAGGGAGATTGTCAAGCAATGAGCAACTACAGTGCAGTGTAGAAAAAGCTTTGCTAGATATGTGCAGAGATCTCTGGGAACACACGGGGGGACCCAATGAGGGGAGGCCTCTGGAGGAAATAAGGCCTAATCAAAGGTCTGAGATGTACAGAGGAGTAAGTTGGGTGAAAAGATTCATCACTCATGGAAATGAGTGAATATTCCAGAAGAACAAACACCTGGAAGAGAGAGAGGGGCAGAAGGAGAGGAAGACACATGAAGAGAAGAGACAGAAAATGAAGCTCTTGATATAATCAAGGAACTACCCAGAGCATAGACTCAAGGTGGGGGAGTTTTGAGAGACCAGACAAGCTCCATGAGGATGAATCAGGTTTCAAAGGACCTTGTAAGTCATGAACAAGAGTTTAGGTTTTTTTTCCTAAGAGCAGTGGGAAACCACTGAAACATTTCAAATAGGAGAAAGTGATATTATATTCTTTGTATTTGAAGTAACAACTGCCTTTTACAAAAGCCTAACAGTTTTTTTGCTGGCAAAAGACCCAACCCAATGCTTGCTCACAGCAGCCCTGGTCTTTGGCTATTTTTCCTAGTAGGGCAATTTATGAGGGGATTTGTGTGTTTGGTATCTTTGGGAACAACAGGAAAGGCCCTAACATGAAACTGTTCTTTCCACCCTCTACCATAAACACTGAAATCCACTCTATTCCTTCTTTTTATTTATTTATCTGTTCATCAAATATGCACCAAGCACCAGATCTGTAGATGGAATAGAGGTTAGACAATAAAGAAAAGAAGGTAAGGACAAGGCTCTTGCTTTCAAAAGGCTAAAAGTCTAGCAAGGAAGATAAGATGAGCTGAATAGTATTGAAATGGAGCAGGACCCTATAGCCCTTGCCCCCTCATGTCCTCAGCCTACCTTTTGTCTGTGAAAAAACTTTAGCCAAAAAATAAATCAGAGAAGTAAGAAACTGCAGAAACAAAGGAAAACAATCAAATGAAACCAAATAACAATAATTTAGTCATTAAGCAAAATCAAGGACATTTAGTTCCTCTTTAGGGGCTATAGATAATATTTAGTGCCATATCCTGTGAGCTGTTATATAGATACTAAAGCCCTCACCAGGTGGAAAAAGTTAACAACATGATGAGCAGACTGATATAATTTTGATAACTGGCCTGAAGGAAATGGGAACAAACTGACCCTGGAACCGAAGATTAACTCTACTTAAAACAATCAAGATGGCACTGGTCAGACCACCACATGACCAATTTCAAGATGACTGTTAGAGCTGATTGTGCTGTTTCTACATGTAGCCCCCTCTGTCCATTAAAAACTCTTGCCACTGGTCGTTAGGGAAGGGAGTCAGCCTTTGAACAGGAGTCTGTTCTCCCCACTACCAACCCCATGGCTACCTGTATCTAAAATAAAACAAACTTGCCTTTCTACCAACTTGCCTCTTTATTGGTTTTTGAGCAGTAAACAGCGGGACCCTCACTTTCAGTAAGAGTATCATGTGAGAGAGTTATAAGAGTTATAAGAACCCAGAGGAAGAAATGAGACTTTCAAGTTGGGGACCCCAGGGAAGGCTTTGTGAGCAAAAGTACCACTATGGCTGGGCCTTCAAAGATGAACATGAAAAGCTTTGCTACAGAAGAGAAAACCATTCGCAGAACAAAAAGACAATCTACCAAATTGGAGAAAATATTTGCAAATGACACAACAGATAAGGGATTAATATCCAACATGTATAAACAGCTCATACAACTCAGCATCAAAAAACCCCTAATCACCCAATTAAAAAATGGACAGAAGAACCGAACAGACATTTTTCCAAAGAGAAAACACAGATGGCCAACAGGTACATGAAAAGATACTCAACATCACTAATCATCAGGGAAATGCTAGTCAAAACCACAATGAGAGATCACCTCACACCTGTCAGAATGGCTATCATCAAAAAGAACACAAACAGCAAATGTTAGCAAGAATGCAGAGAACAGGGAGGCCTCATACAATATTGGTGGAAATGTAAACTGGTGCATCACTGAGGAGAACAGTATGGAGATTTCTCAAAAAACTAAAAACAGAACTACCCTATGACCCAGCAATTCCACTCCTGGGTATATATCTGAAAAAAATAAAAAGACTAATTCAAAAAGATACATGCATTTCAATGTTCACAGCAGCATTGTTTATAATTTTTGCTAAGATATGTAAGCAACCTAAGTGTCATCAATAGATGAATGGATAAAGAAGACACACACACACACACACACACACACACACACGCAAATGGAATACTACTCAGTCATAAGAAAAAAAATTGCCATTTGTAGCAACATGGATAGAACTGGAGGGCTTTATATTGTATGATATCGCTTATATGTGGAATCTAAAAACTACAATAAACTAGTAAATATAACAAAAAAGAAGCAGAATCACAGATACAGAGAGTGAATATGTGAATACCAGTAAGGAGAAGATAGGGGTAAAATGAGGTGGAGGAGGTGGGAGCACAAACTATTGCCTGTAATATAGGCTCAAGGATGTATTGTACAATATGGGGAATATAGTGAATATTTTGTAATAACTGTACATGGAAAGTAACCTTTCAAAATTTTATTAAAAAATAAATAAAAGATGAACATGATTTTCTCAGTGTTGAGTTACATTTTCATCAGAAGTCTTTCAACAATTCATGAGAAAAATTAATTCTGAAGAGTTTAAACAAAGAGCATTATTGGTTCCTATGCTGGGAAGTCCGGAGGTGGTACTGACTTCAAGCCTAGCTGCATCCAGGGACTCAGGTTATAATCGGAGCTCAGTCTTTCTCTCTCCCTTCATAGGGCAGATTCCCTCCAGCAGACAAGATGGCTCTCTTGTGGAGAGAGATGGATGGACAAGAGAGTTCAGTGTATTCATCCCATACAGATGCTCTAACAAATCATCACAAACTGTGTATCTTAAAACAACAGAATTTTATTCTGTCACAGCTCAGGTGGTCTGAAGTCTGAAATCAAGGTGTAAAGGGTTGATTCCTTCTGGTGGCTCTGAGGAAAAATCCATTCCATGCATCTCTCCTAGCTTCTTGTGTTTGGCAGAAATCCTTGGCTTTTTTTTTTTTTTTTTTTTGCTTTTAGGTGCATTTCACAAATCTTCACTTCCACCTTCAAGTCATTGTCTTCTCTGTGCCTCTTTATTTAAAGTTTGCCTCTTCTTTCTTTTGTAAGGATGCTAGTCACTGTATTTAGAACCCACCCTAAATCTAGAGTGATCTTTCTTGAGATCTTGAACTCAATTTCATCTACAAAGAGCTCATTCCAAACAAGTCAGAGTTTGAGTTTCCAAGTGGACATGAATTTTAAAGGGACACTATTAAATCCACTGAAGTGCAAAGTGAAAGTGTTAGTCTCTCAGTCATGTCCAACTCTTTGCAACTCCATGGACTGTAGCCTGCCAGCCTCCTCTGTTCATGGGATTCTCCAGTCAAGAAAACTGGAATGGGTTGCCATTCCCTTCTCCAGGGGATCTTCCCAAACCAGGAATCAAACCTGGGTCTCCTGCAGTGTAGGCAGATTCTTAACTGTCTGAGCAATTCAATCACTACCCACAGAAAAACCATCTTTCCCATCATCTATGGCACAAAGTTCTCCAATGGATCTAGCTGGGGTCATGCACCAGATCTGTGATGGAAGAGTGGGCTGTGAAGTTCAGTCTCACTGGAACCACATGGAATAAGTTCTCAAGGGCATAAATGTTCTACTCTCAGGAGAATAGAAGACACATCAATGGGAGAATCCTGGAACAAGCTGACGAGCTTTCTGAGGGAAGATATGGCAAGGTCTTTGGAAATCCTATGTTTCAGAACTGAATGGACTGTAGAGGTTGTCTGGTTTACTGGCTTCCACTCTCTATTGCAGATGAGCAACCAGAAGGACAAGTATGACTGATGACCTCTGGACCTAACAGTCAGTGAGGGACATTCTTTTTGAGGACAGATGCTCCCTGACCTGAATTTGGGGAGCAAGAGGCACCCAGAGAGTGGGGCAAGTCAGATGAAGACAGGCCAGCACAGAAGACATAGATAGAACTTCAAAACACATTTTACAATAATTCCTACAACTACCCTGCCTTAGACTACTTAAGCACTTTACCTGTGGAGCTAAAAATTAGACCACTGGCTCTCAGGGGCTACTCTAAATACCTGTGTTGATGTCTTGTTTATATCCATCTTCAGTGAAACTGGAAACTCAAGAATAACATGGAATTTTTAAACTAAGTTAATTTCACTTAAAAAGCTATATTTTTACCCCAGTTCAGTCCTTTCTACTGTCTTATCATTCATTTCATCATTAATAATAATATTGGAATTTTAAAAAGTTTTAATTGGAGGATAATTGCTTTACAAAATGCTAATTTCTGCTGAACAGCATGTGAACCAGCTATAAGGACACTTCCCTCTTGAGCCTCCTTCCCACTCTGGCTCCCAATTTTACCCCTCTAGGTCATCATAGAGCTCTCCAGTTTTTTTCTTTTGATATTTGTTAAGTTATATTTTAAACTAAAACATGGTCATAGTAGAAAGTAATTTTTTAAATTAATGTATTTATTTTAATTGGAGGTTAATTACTTTACAATATTGTAGTGGTTTTTGCCAGCAAAGGTCCGTCTAATCAAGGCTATGGTTTTTCCAGTGGTCATGTAGGGATGTGAGAGTTGGACTGTGAAGAAGGCTGAGCGCCAAAGAATTGATGCTTTTGAACTGTGGTGNGAGCACCCTATCTCATGCATTGAACCTGGACTCACAATCTATTTCACATATGATAATATACATATTTCAATGCTATTCTCTCAAATCATCCCACCCTCACCTTCTCCCACAGAGTCCAAAAGTTTGTTCTTTACATCAGTGTCTCTTTTGCTGTCTTGCAATATGGGGTCACCGTTACCATCTTTCTAAATTCCATATATATGCATTAATACTTAGCAGCAAACTGTATCGGTGTTTTTCCTTCTGACTTACTTCACTCTGTATAAGAGACTCCAGTTTCCTCCACCTCATTAGAAATGATTCAAATGAATTCTTTTTAATAGCTGAGTAATATTCCATTGTGTATATGTACCACAGCTTTCTTATCCATTCATCTGCTGATGGACATCTAGGTTGCTTCCATGTCCTGGCTATTATAAACAGTGCTGTGATGAACATTGGGGTACACGTGGCTCTTTCAATTCTAGTTTCCTCTGTGTGTATGCCCAGCAATGGGATTGCTGGGTTGTATGGCAGTTCTACTTCCAGTTTTTTAAGGAATCTCCACACTGTTCTCCATAGTGGCTGTTACTAGTTTGCATTCCCACCAACAGTGTAAGGGGGTTCCCTTTTCTCCACACCCTCTCCAGCATTTATTGCTTGTAGACTTTTTGATAGCAGCCATGCTGACTGGCATGAGATGATACCTCATTGTGGTTTTGATTTGCATTTCTCTGATAATGCGTGATGTTGAGCATCTTTTCATGTTTGTTGGCCATCTGTATATCCTCTTTGGAGAAATGTCTGCTTAGTTCTTTGAACCATTTTTTGATTGGGTCGTTTATTTTTCTGGTATTGAGCTGCAGGAGCTGCTTGTATATTTTTGAGATTGACTCTTTGTTAATTGCTTCATTTGCTATTATTAGTAGCAAGTAATTTTTATCTTGTGTCATTTTGTTTTGTGGCCTGTATTCAGCAAATGAAAATGTTGGCAACCCTATGGTGATTTTCCATATTTTTGGACAAGGAGGGGATTTTACTGACTCATGAAATCTGAAGGTCTTAGATATCTAATCTTGACCAACGGCTGCATCTCATTAGGTACCCAGAGGACTTCCCTGAACATTTATTTTCTAGAGAGGAAGGTGTCCTTAATTTTGAATTGATTTTTTTGTGTTTGGAATGTTTTAAGAAAGCCCAGTTTTGCTTAGGATGAGATGAAATTTGTTAATTGCATTATTAGTTGCTAAAGGATGTGTCACTCTTAAGTGAAATATGCACGTGTTATCCCTTAAACTCCTGAGGCTTAGAGACCTTGCCACCTTTATCACAAGTGTTCAAAAACCACAAGACCCAGTAGTTAGTCAAAGCAGCTGAGCTGGTTGAAAACCTCTGATTCATTTGAAAACATTTACCCATACTTTTTCAAACAGGAAAATTAGCAGGGCATTCTTCAGAGTAATTGACCTGTGAATTTGAATTTGGTTTGTTTATCCACAACTGCCAGCCATCGCACAAAGTTAGCTTCAGTCAGACCTCAAGGTTGGTGACATCTGAATTGCATACCATCCATCATGCTACAAGCACTCCGATTAGAATAACTGTTTAGAAGGAGGAGGGTCATTGTGAATGTTTATTTAAGAAACCAGTTAGACATATAATAATTCTTTCCTGGGACTTAGAAGGATGAGTTGTCTTTGCCTAACCAGGAAACAAAGAGAGACTCAAGTAGCATATTGGCCTGAATTTTTGTTAGGTGGTCCTATTGGATTCACTCTCTCCACTTTCCTGTTTCCTTTAGGTGTCTTCAGTTTCTGAAGAATGAAGGAGATAAACAATGCTAAAAAGCCAGCAAAGAAAAGAAATGAGCGTAATCTAGTATGTGATCAATGCCTTATCCTGCAGACCTTGAAACAAAGAAGATAGTAAACATTCCCAGTTCATTTACATTCACTTAGTTTATTCACTGATTGGTCAATCCACTCATTCAGCAATCCATTAAAAATCAGAATTTTATTAGTGACTATTTTATGCAAGATATTTCTGTCTTAGAGCCATAGGATAGAGAGGTAATTAAAACGGAGTTAAAGAAGGCTGAGTGCCGAAGAATTGATGCTTCTGAACTGGGTGCTGGAGAAGACTCTTGAGAGTCCCTTGGACGGTAAGGGGATCAAACTAGTCAAACCTGACTGAAGGAAATCAAACCTGAATATTCATTGGAAGGACTGATGCTGAAGCTGAAGCTCTAATACTTTGGCCAACTGATGTGAACAGCTGACTCAGTGAAAAAGATCCTGATGCTGGGGAAGATTGAGGGAAGTAGGAGAAGAGGGCGACAGAGGATGAGATGGTTAGACGCCATCATTGACTCAATGGACATGAGTTTGAGCAAACTCCAGGAGAAGCTTGCTGTGCTGCCGTCCATGGGGTCTCAAAGAGTCGGAAACAACTGAGCAATTGAACAACAGCAACAAAAGGAAAGGAGCTTTTAGGAAACTCACTTTAGCCTAGTGTTAAGGAGATTGTGGTGTCCTGTGTGCCCTGGGTATGCTGGCCTCAAAAATGTTGAGCAGGTTTTAGGCTTCTGTTTCAGAAGAATTTAAACAGTTCAACTGGCTGATTAAGGCTTGCTCCAGGCCTAATATCTTAAAGGAGAGAAACACAACATTGGTGAGTCCTTCCCAGGGACAGTCAGTTCCTCAAGAAAGGAAAACAGACAAGGACTAAAGGCATATGCCTGTCTAGAAAGAATGCCTGTGTGTCTTCTGGAACTCAAACTCAGGGGCAATCTCACTGGGGAAGAAGGGAAAAGAAACTAGCTACTAACTACCCTCATTTGCCATTAATAACATTTGTACTTATTGATGTTAAGAATAATTATTGACTATTGGATATTAAAAAACAAATCTAAGCACAGGTTCGGAACCTACTCATGACTGTCACTAAACTGAAGTCTACACAGACAAAGAAAACATAGCTTTTAATCTTTAGGAGCTTCTTAAACAGTCATGGAAGAATACTGGTTAAGAAAAAAAGGAGACAGTCTCAGTTTCAATTGAGCTTTACAAAACACAAGAGAGAAGATAAAATCTTTCCATCCATCCTTTTCATCTCATTGGAGGGATGGTTTTATCTTTTATTGAAAACAATAATTTGTTGTTGTCCAGTCACTATGTTGTGTCCAACTCCTTGTGACCCCATGAACTGTAACATGCCAAGCTTCCCTGTCCTTCACTGTCTCCCAGAGTTTGCTCATATTCATGTCCATTGAGTTGAAGATGCCATCCAACCAACTCATCCTCTGCCACCCCCTTCTTTTCCTTTCAATCTTTCCCAGTGTAAGGGTCTTTTCCAGTGAGTTAGCCCTTTGCATCAGGTGGCCAAAGTAGTGGAACTTCCACTTTAGCATCAGTCCTTTCAGTGAGCATTCAGGGTTGACTTCCTTGAGGATTGACTGTTTGATCTCCTTGCAGTCCAATAATAGCCACATATAATGCATACATACTATGTGCCAGGTGCTATTCTAAGTGCTTTGCATACAAAGTTGGCAGTCTGCAACCCAGAAAAGGGCCCTCACCAGAACTTGACCGTGCTGGCACCCTGATCTTGCAATTCAGCTTTCAAAACTATGAGAAACTAATGTGTGGTTTATAAGTCATCCAGACTATGGTACTTTGTTATAGCAGCTTAAACACTAAGACAGTGATCAAGAAAGTTCTCATCGAGGAAGTGGTATCTGAGCCACTGAATGAAGTGAAGCGCTGAGCCATGTGGACAAGCGGAGGAGCAGTGATCCAGGACGGGGAGGAGCAAACACAAACCTGGGTCTGCTCATGTCGAGAACACAGGCTCTATGTGATATGTTGGGCATAAAAAGAGGAGTCCAGTTTGGATCCTGAACTCAAGGAGTTAATAGTCAAATATGGGGAGATGGGCAAGTCCAAAAATAAAAACAGTTAGGTTGATTGACCTCATGATGCCTGTGGCAGTGAGGGTTAGGTCACTATAAGAAGACAGGACAGGGATGATCAGGGAAGACCTCCATTTGGAATCAAAACTTTACTTTCTAGAGTTAAAAATATAGGACTCTGATCATCACATGCAGAAAACAAAACCATGGCTGTGATTGTTTCCTTTTACTTTTTCCACAAGAAAACTTGTCAAGAATAGCAGGTTATAGCTACGTCTGCATATTTGTGTGATGGCCTATGGCATCTTCTCATTGATGTGGAGACTAATGCAAAATCCATCAGGAAACAATAGACAAAGAAGCTTTGATTCTCAAAGGTTAACCTTAAAATCTAAAACTGTCATGTTGCTACAAATAAAGAGACATTTGCTAAGCATGCCCAACTAAAGCTACCAGTAAAACTCTCTTGCTCTTTCTAGCTTTCTCTCTTTCTCTCTCATGCACTGAAGAATGATTTATCTTTTAACTTAGCCTTAATTCACAATTTCACAATTAATTAAACATCAGCCTAATCATTATATCCACAAAGCATTTAAACTGATGTTGGGAGAATGATGGGGAAATGAATAATGGTTTGAAAGTCCATTTCAAATTAGTTATTTGATTAATGAATATTCCACAAGGGTATTTGGGAGATGACCTCTGTTGATGACTTAAAAAAAGACTTGTCTGTTTAGATAATGAGAAGACAAAGTGAGTTTGAGTTATCTCTGAGTATACGTTGTGTAGAATTACAAGGATTAATCCATACAAAATGTATTACTTTTCCTGTGGCTTGTTGGAGATAACATAGAATTGTAAGATCAATAAATAAAGTTTAGCATTTCAAAGATACTGCTTGATGATAAACTGTGCGGTGTGCACCCCAGACCGCCAGCTATGGTGGCTCTGAGCACAAGATGCCCACCAGAGGCTTATGAAAGAAAGCTAGGCTTGTTCCTGATAAGGCTTGCTGTGGGGCGGGCTGTTTGCCTCATAAACTCTCTATAATCCCTCCTAACACCTGACCTTTCGATTTCTTAGATGTATAAGAAGAAAATTGGTTGTCACCAGCTTCCTGTATATTCAAACAAATAAGAAGCAGCTTACCTTGTTTTGTGGTTTAGAAGGAACCTTTTCCCAGCAGTTTCATGATCAAAAGCACATATTGCAAAAGGGAATCTAATATAGGTCAAAGACGATGACTGCAGCGCACGATAAGAGTAGGACTCAGAGGAGGAGGTGTTTCTATCACAAGCAGACTGCCTTCTTTATCGAGAAATACGTATCACAAACCTGACATTGTAATCTCAGACAGTTACTTTTCATCCTTAATTATACTAAATCTTAAACAGTCCAAGCTGAACCAAACAGGGGGAGGTCATCAGAGTCCCCAAAGGATTGGAATTGTTTAAACATGAAGCAAAGGCTGCTGTTGCTGCTAAATCGCTTCAGTCGTGTCTGACTCTGTGCGACCCCAGAGACGGCAGCCCACCAGGCTCCCGCGTCCCTGGGATTCTCCAGGCAAGAACACTGAAGTGGGTTGTCATTTCCTTCTCCAATGCATGAAAATGAAAAGTGAAAGTGAAGTCACTCAGTCGTGTCCAACTCTTCGCGACCCCATGGACTGCAGCCCACCAGGCTCCTCTGTCCTTGGGATTTTCCAGGCAAGAGTACTGGAGTGGGGTGCCATTGCCTTCTCCAAATGCAATGCTAGAGAAGGTTTAATTGCTATGACAAACAACGTAGTATGTCTTTCCCTCCTGAGCTGTTTTTCGTTTTAAAGCATGGAAGCAATCCTCCAAAAGCAGAATTTACATTCATTCCATAGATAACCCAGAGCCTCCTGGTGATAAATCATTTCTTGGGAGCAATTTGAGAACTTGAACTCTTATATACCCCAGGGGACCTTTGGATGCCCAGTGAAGGGGGTGGAAGGCAGGACCTCTAACTGCTATACACAGGGGGAGGTTGGAAGGAGACCTTCTATTGGTGCCCAATGCCTTCCCAATGTATAAAGGATTCGTTCATATTTTCTAAAATCATCCATTAAGCAACTCTGAATGAGTCTAATTCTGAGGGAAGAAAGGAGACTTAGGATATGGTTCAGACTTCAAGACTCTAGTCTGAAACAATCAAAATCTTAGATATTATAAGATCCTGGATCTAATGGTGGTACTGAAACTGATTAACTGTTCAGCTTTGGGCAAGTCACTTCATTTCCCTCCTCTAAAAATGGAGGAACACAAGGTCCTCCTGTGTAGTACAAGCCACTATATTCAGTATCCTATGATAAACCATAATGGAAAAGACTATTTTAAAAAGCTATATATACATATATCTATATAGTTACTCAGTCATATCTGACTCTTTGCAACCCCATGGGCTGTAGCTCACCAGCCTCCTCTGTCCATGGAATTCTCCATACAAGCGTACTGGAGTAGATTGCCAATCCCTTCTCCAGGGGATCTTTCCAAACCAGGGATCAAACCATGATCTCCTGTATCGCAGGCAGATTCTTTACCATCTGAGCCACCAGAGATATACATATATATGTAACTGAATCACTTTGCTATACAGCAGAAATTAATACAACATTGTAAATCAGCTATATTTCAACTAATGATAATAATAATTAAAAAATAAAAATGGAGGAGCTTTGTTCAGTTCAAAATTTTCTTTCAGATCAAATCTCTCTTCTTCCATTCCTTTGCATGGGTGAAAAAAATCAGGAAGTATGGCATGGAAATTATTTGTAGTTTTTGTCACATGATCATTAGGAAAAGAGTCTACCAGTCTTTGGAGCAGTGGTTTTTTAGAACTGAGTCCTCAATTTTTGCTTTGCAGGTGTCCTTTAACCTAAATCACCCAGAAGGAAGTTATCTATTACACTCTGTATTTATCTGTACTCACTTCCCAAAATACTGGAGAACCAGGTTTCTCGTATCATCCGTAGTATCGCATGATGATTTTGGCGTCTTCAGGCACACAATCCTTTTGGACTTAAGATATTCTAGCTTATATAGTTTTTCTAAAGGTTATTGTCAACGGAAAATCCTTGCTTTAATTTGCCCTTAAAAAGATTTCCTTATGCTGAATATTTTCAAGATAAGCTTACTCCAGGAGATCATTTAAAAGTCAAATGACAAGACTGGCTTATATTTTCCCTTTTCAAGTCCAGAAAGACTTTCTTGAAATACTTGGCATCTTACTCTTTGGTAAAACAGCATTCGGGGATTGCCCAGGATGCACTTTTTGGTTTCTTACCCTTTTCTCTCTGCTGTTACAAATGGAGACACCCTTGCCATTGGGATCAATTCATAACTAACTAGGGCAGGGGGGATTTGAGTAAGTCTTTTACCCCTCCCTGGCCTTGCATGTGTCTTCCTCAGTACTCCCTTAGTTTGGCCTTTGAGCCCCACACCAATGACTGATTTTCTACCATCATCTTTGCCTCTTCTCTGGAGCCTCAATACCCAGGAGCAGTGGTCACCTGGCCTTTTCACTGGTGTTCAATGATTGCCTATCTGATATTACCTGGAATTCTTCTGGGATGCCACCTACTTGCCTGGCTTTATCAATAAATATTAGACCTTGTTCTGGTTCATTAAAAAGTTACAACACTTTAAAAGTGCTTTCAGGAACATCCTCCTGCAGGGTTCCAGGGACCAGGCCTTTGTACTAATGACACTGGCTGCTCCTTGAATTCATTTCTTTTTTTTTTTTTTTTAATTTTTATTTTAACTTTAGTTTACTTTACAATACTGTATTAGTTTTGCCAAACATTGACATGAATTCACCACGAGTGTACATGCGTTCCCAAACATGAATCCCCTCCCACCTCCCACTCCATAACATCTCTCTGGGTCCTCTCCATGCACCAGCCCCAAGCATCCTGCATCCTGCATCGGACATAGACTGGCAATTTTTTTCCTGACACTAGTCTCACCACAACTGAGCACAGCTTTAACACCATAGGTGGTTCTATCTTCACTTCTATGCATTACAATTTTAATAATGTACAACATTATCTTTACTCAACTAACACAAGCGTTTTCCTTATCAGAAATTGACCAATGTGCAAATTCTTTTAGTAATTGTTTGTTGATAACCAATCCCATCCTCCTGAGTTTATGAAAAGTGAACGTGAAAGTGTTAGTCACTCAGTCATGTCCAGCTCTTTGTGACCCTGTGGACTGTAGCCAGCCAGGCTGCTCTGTCCATGGAATTCTCCAGGCAAGGATACAGGAGTAGGTTGCCATTCCCTTCTCCAGGGCATCCTCCCAAACCAGGGGTTGAATCCAGCCTCCTGCACTGGAGGCAGATTCTTTACCGACTGAGCCACCAGGGAAGCCCAGAGTCTATAACGGGACCTAAATTTTACAATACCAGATGTGCCTAGCCAATGACAGTCCCAGAATGGACTCATAAATACAAGTGCTGAACTGCTGATTTAATCATCATGATAGCCTGGTACTTTTGCTCCCTATCTGAAAACTGCTCCCCTCATCAGCAAGCTCACTCTGTTATGAATGCCTGGTTTCTTGTTTTAGGGCCTCTCCTTTCAGGCCCCAGGACAGCCAACTATACTCAGTTTATCCACTTGCAAATAAAGCCAAGAAACCTGATTGAATAGCATTGACACAGGGCAACTCTGCTGACAGAAAATACGCTATTATTCAGAAACTGTAATGCTACCAGTTTTTCCATTTTTCCATTTTTTTCCTATTCTCTGCCATTTTTCCCTTTCATCCTGGGTGCCACCTTCTCATTAGTATCCCAGTAGGAAAGATATTTCACAGGGAAAGCTTGCTGAAGTTTCCTGATGGAAACCTGTTCCCCTGCATGCATTTTCACTGCTGAAATCCATGGTTATATTTGCTACCTACCCTTTATCACCTGGGCTTTCATGAAAGAAAAGAAATTTGAGAAACAAATGTAGTAAGAGTCTAAAAAGACCAGAAAGTGTACTTAAGCACTGGATCTCCAGCAGAGCAGAGGTACTCAGGAGAGTAGGGGCAATCTTTATTCATAAATGGACCCAATTCAGAGGGCTTTTAGTGCAGAGAAATCTCATCATTGATAATCATCAGACATGATTTTTATATTGAAGGGCCATTGTGGAGTTCCTTTTTAAGATACTAAATTTATTTTCTCCACTCTCTGAAAGTTAAAAATCAGGACTATTGTGAGTATACCCTACCCTTAAAGTCTATAGGAGGGAGAGAATGTCTCCTATATCCTAAAGCAAAAGGCGTGTTTACATATACAGATAGAATACATGTGAAGAATTCTTAGCATCTTGGCATATGGCAAATGTTAAATTTGGCCTGGGGAGTAACACCTCACAAGAAAAAGAGAAGTGAGGGAAGCCTTGCTGTCTGGTGTTTTCAATGCAAACTTGCAAGTCAAACGGTGTTATGGGTGACTACGGGGCAGAAATTTGAGTTAGTATCACTTTGGATTCATTTCTCCTGGACAAGCAGGAGTCTTGTATCATTTGGATGTAGAGGGGATGAGGCAGTCCCTAGCATTTCTAGGATCTTGATTGTGAAGATTGTGATGTTGGAGGATGCTACTAAGCCATTCTTAGCAATAACTTCTCCCCTGGACAAGTTCTAGGATATGAAGGTACAGGTGGAATTGGAAATGGAGGTTGGAGTGGCATAAATACAGTGATCTACACTTTATCTTTATGAGTTATCTTTAAGATATCACTTAGGGTTTTTTGTTTTTTAAGTAATCATGGCTCTCCCATACCAGAAAGAGAATGTAGGGAACTTTTCCCATTAAGGACGCCACTGGAAGAACTGATTGAGGCATATTTCATCACAAAGTACAAAAACTTTGCTAAGTTAATTAGGAATATAGAGGAGCTCAGGGGACCCATTTGTAGGAGGTTCAGCTAAGTTTTATACTGACTGGCTCTGGAGATGTGGAGCCTCAATACAGAAGGGCTTGCGGCAACTGTCTTTTCTCTTCTTTTCTGTGGCCCAATATGACCTTAGTTTGTCTGTGTTTTTACAGAGATAACTCAGTTCACTCTGTTCAACTTTGGGAGTTTCCAGCATCATCAGCTGGTCCAAATAGCATGGGCCAGGGAGGGACTTTTCTATGCCCTATCCTTAGCATGGTGAGGAACAAACAGTGGGCACTCAATCAATATATGTTTGTCAAATGAATGAATGAATGAATGAATCATGACACAGCAACCCCACTACTGGGCCTATACCTTGAGAAAACCATAATTCAAAAAGTCAAATACTCTTTAAATGAATTAGAGAACTATCACTGCAAAACCTTTTTTCAGTAGTCACGTATGGTTGTGAGAGCTGGACAATAAAAAAGACTGAGCTCCAAAGAACTGAAGCCTTCAAGCTGTGGTGCTGGAGAAGACTCTTGAGAGTCCTTTCTACTGCAAGGAGATCAAACCAGTCAATCCTAAAGTAAATCAACCCTAAATATTCATTGGAAGGACTGATGCTGAAGCTGGAGCTCCAGTACTTTGGCCACTTGATATGAAGAGCTGACTCAGTGGAAAAGACCCTGATGCTAGGAAAGACTGAGGATAAGAGAAGGGATGAAAGAGGATGAGATGGTTGGATTGCATCACCAACTCAATGGACATGAGTCTGAGCAAATTCCAGAAGATGTTGAAGGACAGGGAAGCCTGGCGTGCTACAGTCCATGGGGTTACAAAGAGTCAGACACAACTGAGTGACTGAATACAACAACAAATTTACCCAAAATATTAGGGAAGCAGTAATCTTATGGAAAACAAAAAGTGACTTGAATGAGGAATAGACATAAATGTTCACTATTTAAGGATTTCTGCTTTATACTCTGGATGGTGCTACAGGGGAGGGAGGCAGAACAGAAAAAATAGACTTAGTTTCCCAAGGACATTGGGAATGGGGTCATTTCTCAATGAGAAGAATACGGGATGCCAAGATCCCCAAATCTCCCCCCACACCAGCTTCACGTCCCAACCATTTCCAAAATGTCATGTCTTACAGAAAGATTTCCAGGAGAGGACCACAAAAGATAAAGACATAAAGCTTTATGAGTGTCTAAAACATTTTGCAGACTTCAAAACACTCCATAGAGATGTCCCCTGACAAAGATTCCTTCTTTGACCAAATAAGTCAGAAGCCTATGAGCCCTCTTTGACAAAACTTCAAACTTGGCCTGCCTCCAATAAGAATTCTGTTAGGTGTTTAGCAATAATTCCTTACCCTTGGTTTTCTCTCTTAGTAATTTTCTGTCTACTGACCCTCTCACTCTTCTATAAATCTGCAGCTGATGTTGCTATATTTGGAGTTGAGTTCAATCTTTCTCTCCTGTTATAGTAGTTTTTGACCCCTGTTGAAACAGCTTTGAATAGTCTTCCTTACCATTTAAAAAAACTTTGGAATAATTCACTTTTTACATTCCTTCACCACTCACTAGCTGTTCCCCACACTCCCAGGTTACCTTTCCTGGTCTCTCTGGGGGGAAAGGAAATATGCTACTTCCTGTAGCACCATCTAGAATATAAGGCAGAGATCCATAGGTCAGTGAACTTTTGTGTTTATTCCTCATCCAAGTCAGTTTTGGTTTTCTTTGAAACAATATTCTTCTTCCCTGGTATTCTGTATAAAGAGATTTGGCAGTAGTATTTCTCTAATTCATTTAAAGATTATTTGATTCATTATTCACTCAACAATAATGTATTAAGGAACCACCACTTGCTCACCGTTAAATCAGGTACTAGGCATAAAGAATCCTTAAAACTCATAGTCATGTCTTTTGTTTTAATTAATCTTTAGACTTTTTGAAAAATAAAATAATCCATTAGTAAAAGTGGAACACCCTAAAGCACAAACCACTTCGCCCCCACTCTCCAAGATTCTAATCTCCTGAGGAGGTTCTTACAGATTTTTCTCCAAGTCCAAATACATAAGCACAGGTTCAAGAGAGCTGAATTCTCTCTCTTGGTATTTGCAGTTAATATCTCATGGCTGTTCCATCTTCATTTCCTTCTCTGAAAATTTTAAGATAATTTTGATATCAAGGGAATTTTGATGTATGGAGTGTCTCGAATACTGCAAATGATCCACAAATACCTGTTGAATAAATAACATTCCACACAAACACCTTGGCTGATTCAAGATCACCTGTTGCTCCCATGGAAACCTCCATATGTACTTTGACACCAATGACAGTTTCTTCATTTGACCTACTATTATATTATATCCTTATATGTACATTGTCTGTGCTATTTGGTTACTCTTACTTTATATATGTATCTTGTCTCCCAACTAGAATAAAAACTTCTTGAGAGTTCAAGGGTAAAGCTCACATTAGTAAAAGATGGCAATGTGCCAGTCTCTGGACTAGGTGTTGTGGATATAATAACAGCTAATATTTACAAGCACTTACTACAAGTCTCATACTTCATCAAGCACTTAAAGGGGAATGAACTCTTTTAATCTCCATTACAGTTATGAGGCAGGCACCATGTATTGTTAGCAATATTTTACCGATGAAGAAACTCAGGCACAGAGAGGTTACGTAACTTGCCTAAGTATGCTCATTTAAGAGGTAGAGCCAGGTTTCAAGCCCATTCAGTCCAACCCAGATTCCATGCAGCTGCTGAGATCTCTGTTTTATAGTCTGACTCATAATTCCCAGTTAATTAATTTGAATACATGGGAAGAAAAAATTTTTCTACCATTCACTCAATCTTAAAAGAACTGTGCTGGAGAAAATAGGTTGGCAAGTTTGACATCATTTTAGCTGGTTTGCGTGAAGAGACGCCTGCAGTTCTGGAAATAACTTCAGCATGACACTGTGTTTTGCCAGCCTCCCAGCTAACTTTAAATCGTGTGGGTCACAACTATAAATGCTCTGTCCTTTTTCTTGTTGGGGTTTTGAATTTGCAGAGCTTACATAAGTAGATGTTGTTAAGACAAGAATGAGAGATGATTTGATTCCGGTGTATTTGCTCAGGAAAAAAGCACAATGGAGAATTAGCCCTGAAGAGAAAGACTTCTGATATCAGTTTTTCATTTCCCAGGGAATCCACTATGCCTCTAAGCAAGTCATTTTACTTCTATCTGCCTGTTTACCCTTTCCTAAAATATGTGAGATAATCCCTGTGCCTCCTGGAAATAGATAAAGATGCTAGCTTATTTAAATATCAGAAGAAAATAGGATGAAAAATTGTATGATTACATGTTTTTGTTATACTAAACAACAGCAGATCCATAAAAGTGTAAGTGTCTTGATGTGAAGGTAGCACACTGACAAAATTAGTCCATTAAGGCAACATTTTGGAGGAGGGGGCCAATTAACTGCTTATACCCACCCACTCTGGATCCCAGCCTTTGAGAGTCTACTGTAGAAGAATCAATATAAAATGCCATCAGGAAGGGGCTTAACTCTAGACTTCAGAAAGACAAAAGAAATGATTCAGAATAATATGAGTACACATTATTAAAAAATTAAGACATCACTATATATACATAACAAATGATAAATTCTATGTCCATTAAATTCTGAGATAAACTACCAATTGTCCTCACAAAGAAACTAATGACAGCCCTCAATCAATAAGGTCAAGAGTCTCATCTATTAAGGATTCTTTATTCAGACTCTCTTAGCTTTATGTATAGGTTTCTCATAATTTGTTGAGGTTGGTAGTATCTTTATATTAGTCTTTACTTCTTTTTTGCACATGATTCTCAGTCTCTGCAAAAGTGTTGGCATAAAGTTCACTCTAGTCAATTCTTCATCAATTGACATGTACAATGACACTTTCCAATAGGCTCCCCAAGATGCCTGTAGCCATGATTTGTTAAGCCCAGACTGGTGTATCTCACCCACTGTGTTCTACATATTTTCTACTGTGCTGTGTGATGAACAGACATATTTCATCACCTGGCTGGGGTCCAAGCTGAAGAAGACAAAGGCTTCTTTCAGCACTCTGAAAATCCCATAACATAGCCCACTTGCAAACAAAAGTAAACACAAACACCCTTAGGCCTAATGTCATTATATTTTATCATTAAGCCCAAAAGAGACTGACCCAGACTTGCCCGAGAGTGTCCAGGAGTCTCTGGCAGAAGCATGGGTCGGCAGTGGCCTGCTGCAGGGTCAGGGGCACTAAGGGCCGCAGTGCATGCATGGTACCTTTTGAAGGAGGCTGCCATTATCTTCATTACCTCCACTATAGTTTGGCCTCAGGTCAAACAACAGGGAGGGAACACAGCCCTGGGCATCAACAGAAAATTGGATTAAAGATTTACTGAGCATGGCCCCTCCCATAAGTGAAGCATCTATCTGACTCTTTGCTACCCATGGAGTATACCCCACCAGGCTCCTCTGTCCATGGGGTTTTCCAGGCAAGAATGCAGGATGTGGGTTGTCATTTCCTTCTCTGGGGGATCTTCCCAACCCAGGGATCAAACCCAGGTCTCCCTCATTGCAGGCAGATGCTTTAACCTCGGAGCCATGAGGGAAGCCCATAAGCCTCCTGTAAGAACAAGACCCAGTTTCCCCCTCAGTCATCCTCTCCCATCAGGAAGCTTCCATAGGCTTCTTATCCTTATCCATCAGAGGGCCAACAGAATGAAAACCATAATCACAGAAAACTAACCAAACTTATCACATAGACCACAGCCTTGTCTAACTCAATGAAACTATGAGCCATGCTGTGTAAGGCCACCCAAGATTGATGGGTCATGGTGGAGAGTTCTGAAAAAATGTGGTCTACTGGAGAATGGAATGGCAAAGCAATTCAGCATTCTTGCCTTGAGAATCCCATAAACAGTATTTCACAAAAAGAGGACACTGAAAGATGAACTCCCCAGGTGCTATTGGAGATCAGTGGAGAAATAACTCCAGAAAGAATAAAGAGATGGAGTCAAAGCAAAAACAACACCTAATTATGGATGTGACTGGTGATGGAAGTAAAGTCTGATGCTGTAAAGAAAAATATTGTATAGGAACCTGGAATGTTAGGTCCATGAATCAAGGCAAGTTGGAAGTGGTCAAACAGGAGATGGAAAGAGTGAACATTGATAGTTTAGGAATCAGTGAGCTAAAATGGACTGGAATGGGTGAATTTAACTCAGATGACCATTATCCACTACTGTGGGCAAGAATCCCTTAGAAGAAATGGAGTAGCCATCATAGTCAACAAAAGAGTCTGAAATGCAGTACTTGGATGCAATGTCAAAAATGACAGAATGATCTCTGTTCATTTCAAAGGCAAACCATTCAATATCACAGTAATCTAAGTCAATGCCCCAACCAGGAATGCTGAAGAAGCTGAAGTTGAATGGTTCTATAAACACCGACAAGACCTTCTAGAATTAACACCCCCAAAAAGATGTCCTTTTCATTATAGGGGACTGGAATGCAAAAGGAGGAAGTCAAGAAACACCTGGAGTAACAGGCATTTTTGCCCTTGGAATAGGGAATGAAGCAGGGCAAAGGCTAACAGAGTTTTGCCAAGAGAATGCACTGGTCATAGTAAACACCCTCTTCCAACAATACAAGAGAAGACTCTACACATGAGCATCACCAGATGGTCAGTACTGAAATCAGATTGATTATATTCTTTGCAGCCAAAGATGGAGAAGCTCTATACAGTCAACAGAAACAAAACCAGGAGCTGACTGTGACTCAGATCATGAACTCCTTTTTGCCAAATTCAGACTTAAATTGAAGAAAGTAGGGAAAACCACTAGACCATTTGGGTGTGACCTAAATCAAATCCCATACCATTATACAGTGGAAGTGAGAAATAGATTTAAGGGACTAGATCTTATAGACAGAGTGCCTGATGAACTATGGATGGAGGTTTGTGACATTGGAAGCAATCAAGACCATCCGCAAGAAAAAGAAATGTAAAAAGGCAAAATGGTTGTCTGAGGAGGCCTTACAAATAGCTGAGAAAAGAAGAGAAGCTAAAGGAAAAGGAGAAAAGGAAAGATAGACCTATTTGAATGCAGAGTTCCAGAAAATAGCAAGGAGAGATAAGAAAGCCTTATTCAGTGATCAGTACAAAGAAATAGAGGAAAACAACAGAATGGGAAAGACTAGAGATCTCTTCAAGAAAGTTAGAGATACCAAGGGAATATTTCATGCAAAGATGGGCACAATTAAGGACAGAAATAGTATGGACCTAACAGAAGTAGAAGATATTAAGAAGAGGTGGCAAGAATACACAGAAGAACTCTACAAAAAAGATCTTCATGACCCAGATAACCACGACGGTATGATCATTCACTTAGAGCCAGTCATCGTGGAATGCAAAGTCAAGTGGGCCTTAGGAAGCATCACTACAAACAAAGCTAGTGGAGGTGGAATTCCAGTTGAGCTATTTCAAATCCTAAAAGATAATGCTGTGAAAGTGCAGCACTCAATATGCCAGCAAATCTGTAAAACTCAGCAGTGGCCACAGGACTGGAAAAGGTCAGTTTTCATTCCAATCCCAAAGAAAGGCAATGCCAAAGAATGCTCAAACTACCACACAATTGTACTCATATCACATGCTAGTAAAGTAATGCTCAAACTTCTCTAAGCCAGGATTCAACAGTATGTGAACCAATAATGCCAGATGTTCAAGCTGGATTTAGAAAAGGCAGAGGAACCAGAGATCAAATTGCCAACATCCGTTGGATCATCAAAAAAGCAAGAGAGTTCCAGAAAAACATCTACTTCTGCTTTATTGACTATGTCAAAACTTTTGACTGTGTAGATCACAACAAACTGTGGAAAATTCTTAAAAAGATAGGACTACCAAACCACCTGCCTCTTGAGAAATCTGTATGCAGGTCAAGAAGCAACAGTTAGAACTGGACATGGAACAGACTGGTTCCAAATCGGGAAAGGAGTATGTCAAAGCTGTATATTGTCACCCTGATTATTTAACTTATATGCAGGGTACATCATGCGAAATGCCAGACTGGATGAAACACAAGCTAGAATCAAGACTGCTGGGAGAAATATCAATAACCTCAGATATGCAGATGACACCACCCTTATGGCAGAAAGTGAAGAGGAGCTAAGGAGCCTCTTGATGAAAGTGAAAGAGCGTGCTGCAGTCCATGGGGTCACAGAGTTGGATGTGACTGAACTGAACCGAACTGAAGGCTTTGTGGCCCTAACATCAAGTGCCTAGTGGCATCTTGACTTTCTTTTGGATAATAAAATACCAAACTTATCATGTGTATAAGAAAACAATGAGGTAAAGAGAGAAACAGGGAAGTAACTTCAGGAAGCGAAGGAGGCAAAAACATGTGCTGCATTTCATAGCTGGTTTTGCCTTAGGATCTTGGGGAGATGACTTTCCTTTGCTCTTTCCTTCTGAGGAAATACATGTTTTGGATATGTCTCTGGTACAGGGAGTTAGTTATCTCTGTTTACTTATACCCTAGTTCGGTGGCTCAATCCTTTTACAGTTATCAGGAGCTAGCAGGAATATGAGAATAAGAGAATTATTCTACATTTGAAATTCTGTGGAATAAGAGGAATGGGTTAATTAGGAACAAACTCGAGTGCATTGACAGCGTAGCATTCTAACCAGGCTATGCTACATTTCTAAGTATACCAGGTATGCAATCATACTTTGTAAATAATGAAAGGTTATATAAAAGCAAAGTAGCTTTTTGTTATAAGAAGAATCTGGCTATTTGCACCCCCATGACATATAAATACATTGTTGTTCAGTCACTCAGTCATGTATGATTCTTTGCAACCCCATGGACTGCAGCCCACCAGGCTCCCCTGTCCTTCACCATCTCATGGAGTTTGTTCAGATTCATGTCGGTTGAGTGGGTGATGCTATTTAATCATCTCATTAGCAGCAGCCAATTAAGTTCAGAAGCATAAGCACAGAGCTCAAATAGGTTTTCTTCAGTTTGTGTGCAATCAAAGCCCCTTTTCCACTTGACTTGGACCATTCTTCCTAATTTACATTTTGGTGGAACTGAGGTTTGTTTGCCAGGCAGTCCCTCCTTGTGATATCACCCGAGAAGGCACACTTAACGAGCTGTGTACATGGTGACAAGAGTTGGGGGCAGATATCTGGACAATCAATCCTGTGCCCTTTGAGATGTGGTGAGGGCAAGACAGTCCTGGAATATGATCACCGCAGCTCATCATCAGAACTCATCATTACATACTTCCCACAGGTGGGGGGCCACGCCATCTTGGCAAAACATGTGCTCTTGATACCATCTTCTTTTGCAATATTCCACAGAGCAATGAATAGTCCCTTCACGTGAATACCTGAATTGAACACTTACACAAGTGGAATTGACACTGGAGTTTATCAGTATGGATTGGTATTAGCCATAGGAGGATTCCCTTAGCTCTTTTCAGGTAACGGGTGTATCATGAATGGCTCAAGGCCCCCCATGAATGACTGGATGCTGTCATAGAGAAACAGAGATGTTTTCAGACTTGAGTTTGGTTCCTCTGCTTGCCAGCGGTGTGAACATGAGCGAGTTACGCAGACTTTCATAACTTAAGTTACCTTATCTGCTAAATAGTAATAATATCCATGCCATAGGGTAGTATGAGGGTGGGCTTTACCTGGAGGTGTTCCTTCAGCAGAGGCTTCCTAAAAGCCTTACTTTAAATCATTGTAAATGTGATCTCTGTAATCTCTGCTAGAAGTCAGTGATAGCACGGCTTGGTGATAGCCTTCAGCCCTCACTTTGGCCAGTGAGGTGCCAGACACTACATGCAATGAAAAGATCCAAGAAAAAAGAGTGAATTTCATTCACATCATAGAGGGACTGTGATGGTATAGAAAAATGGCAGATGCACCGTGGCCAAGAGCCCATGTCAATGTTCTGGGCGTACTTATGTCCGTCACCCTCTCCACCAAACCTCCTCCAATGTCTGTGGCTCCAAACCTGTAAGCCAGGGACTATACTCAGCCGCTTGGATTTCACCTGGGGTATGAGTGTTTTACTGGGCTTCCCAGGTGGTGCTAGTGGTAAAGAACCTGCCTGCCAATTCAGGAGACATAGAGAAGTGGATTGGCTTCCCTGAATGGGGAAGATCCCCTGGAGGAGGGCATGGCAACCCACTCCAGTATTCTTGTCTGGAGAATCCCCAAAATAGAGGAGCCTGGTGGGCTACAGTCCATAGCATTGCAAAGAGTTGGTCACGACTGAAGCAACTTAGCATACATGCACACATGAGGATTTTAGTATGGTGTGAAAGTTTGTGTCCCCCTCAAATTCGCATTAAAATCCTAACCTCCAAAGTGATGGCATTTAGGAGATGGAGCCTTTGGGAAGTGCTTAGGTCATGATGGAGGAGCCCTCACAAGTGGGATTAGCATCCTAATAAAAGAGACTTCAGGGAGACCCTTGCCTCTCCCACTGGGTGAGGACACAGTGAGAACTTTCTGAAGTCTATGAAGCAGGAAGAAGGCTCTCACTAGACACCAAATTGGCTGGTGTCGTGATCTTGGACTTCAATGCCTCCAAAGCTCTGAGAAATAAATGCTTGTTCTTTATAAGCCACCCAATTTATGTTATTTTTTTTTATAGCACCCTGAACCAACTAAAACACCTCAATAAAACCAGCACACAGTGGGTGGTCAAGAAATTCAACTTTCCTTCTCATCCTCTCCCTTGTTAAAATGCACTTGGATATTCTGATAATATAATCATGCTACCTGCATGAATAAACATTGTTTGAGTATAGTGTTTTTTGTTTTTGCTTTCCAAAAAAGTAGACAACTTTTTATCATTCTGTCTACGGCCTTAAATAGGACATAAGAAAAACAAATAAGAAACAGTCATTTAACTTGTACTTTACTGTAATGAAACTTTTGTTTTAAGTCAGTGAGTGAAATTATAAGCATGTAAAGTTTTGCACACAATAAAAATGTTAGACTTGCCACCAATAATTTCAACCTGAAAACCAAATGTTTTACTTAGTCCTCATTGTATGGCATGTTCCTTTAGTGAGGCTGGTTGGAAGTTATTTTTAAATATAGCCACTTAAATCATCATGTCTGGCATACTGTCTAGAAGATGCAATGTTTCATTATCAAACAGAAACATTATGTACTGTGGCATATGAGTCATTAAACAGCAAGATATGTTTCACCCCCAAATATAAGGCTTGTTACTATTATTGATGATGTCTTTATAGAACCTCTTAACTGAGAATCTCAAACAACATTCTAATTGAGCCACCTAAAATTCCAATAATGCAGTTATTCTAAAAGAGTTTTGTTTCCATAGTCCATGCTTTCATTTATTTAACAAGCATTTATTGAGTGTTTACTATGTGCTAGACACAGAGCTCAGCCCTGAGGACTCAGAAATGAATAAGGCTAAGACAAGACTTGTGAATCAGTCGATATGGAGACAAATTTAACTGGAAACTATTTTAAAGTCTGGTCTCTGGTGGCTCAGATGATAAAGAACCCACCTGAAATGCAGAAGATCTGGGTTTGATCCCTGGATTGGGAAGATCCTTCAAAGAAGGGAATGGCTACCCACTCCAGTACTCTTGTTTGGAGAATTCAATGGACAAAGGAGCCTGGCAGACTACAGCCCATGGGGTCACAAAGAGTCGGACATGACTGAGCGAGTGAATAGCAACAACAAAAACAGAACTTGTTAGGGTGCAGATTTCAAAATAAAAAAGCAAAGATGATTTCTGGAAAACATGTCGTTTGGAAGAAACCAAGAGATCATTAAAAAATCTTCCTGTATTCTGGTTAAGGGTAATTTTGATTTAAGGTATGAGTGAGAGAAAGTTGGAGGACATCTCAAATTGGATTTTGTGTTTTGTTCTCTTAAAAGCTTCGAAGAAAACTGTGCTTGAGAAAAGAAGCATAGTTTATATTTGGACCAATGATTCATACTATATATGTTTGTCATTTTTCCACCTATTTCAGATAAGAAAAAAGGAAATGTTGATATAGTCAAATAGCAAGAAAGACTAAGACAATTAATATATGTTTCTGATAAGTGTGAAAATAATTAGGTTCCTACTGTTAGAGAATTTCTTTAAAACTTTTGATTCCATGTAGCTCTGAAACCCTTAAGTACTAGAAATATATATACATGTACGTGTGTGGGTATGCAAGTTACTCCGTGTAGGTGTATTTCCTGAGGACCTTTGGACTTTAATCATTAAAACACAATTCATACTACTGTCAAAGATTGCTCTTTGAATCTGTAAGCCTAAATTAAGAAAATGTTGAGACAATAATAAATAAATAAAGTCAATATTTATTTTTAAATACATTTGATAGTTTTCCATTTTTATCCTTTAAAATGTTCCTTTGACATGTGCACAACACTTAAAAATGTTAATTTGTTTTAAAGGATTACATTTTACTTATAGATACTGTATCAGAGAGCTAATTTATAATGAAAAGATGATAAATGAATAGAAAATTATATTCCATTATGCCTCCTCAATATTAACCACATCTTTTGGAAACCCAACAGCATGGATCTTGAGGACAAAGCTGAGGCATTATTTTCTATTCAGTGGACATCCCAAAGTTCAGACTTAACCTTCTTGTAGCTATCTCAACCAACAGAAATAGTTCATATAGTCATTTAACATGTATTGAAGATCTATTACGTACAGGCATCGTCCTAGGTGCTGGAGATTCAACAGCAACTAAAACACAGTCTCCTCTAGCAATTCACTGTTTGTCAAGGAAGATGCTCAAAGCAAAATGAGACAAAGACCAATGGAATTTTTTGTGAGATTGTACAGACCCTTCCCTATCCAGACATGGAGTACTGGAACATCTTCTGCCTGAAATGTCCATTCCTTCCTTTTCTGAACTGGCTAATGCTAACCATGTAAACAACACTTTTACAGAGACACTTTCTCTACAGCCAAGGGACAGTCCATCTGCTTTAGGTTTCCATAGCACCCTGTACTTTCTTTCTTCTTTTTTGAAATTCACTATACCTTAGGAAATAGATGGGGAAACAGTGGAAACAGTGTCAGACTTTATTTGGGGGGGCTCTAAAATCACTGCAGATGGTGATTGCAGCCATGAAATTAAAAGAAGTTTACTCCTGGAAGGAAAATTTTGACCAACCTAGATAACATATTCAAAAGCAGAAACATTACTTTGCCAACAAAGATCCATCTAGTCAAGGTTCTGGTTTTTCCAGTGGTCATGTAGGGATGTGAGAGTTGGACTGTGAAGAAGGCTGAGCACAGAAGAACTGATGCTTTTGAACTGTGGTGATAGAGAAGACTCTTGAGAGTGCCTTGGACTGCAAGGAGTTCCAACCAGTCCATTCTAAAGGAGATTAGTACTGGGTGTTCTTTGGAAGGACTGATGCTAAAGCTGAAACTCCAATCCTTTGGCCACCTCATGCAAAGAGTTGACTTATTGGAAAAGACTCTGATGCTGGGAGGGATGGGGGGCAGGAGGAGAAGGGGATGACAGTGGATGAGATGGCTTGATGACATCACTGACTCGATAGACATGAGTTTGAGTGAACCCCAGAAGTTGGTGATGGACAGGGAGGACTGGCGTGCTGCAATTCGTGGGGTTGCAAACAGTCGGACATGACTGAGCGACTGAACTGAACTGAACTAAACTGATAACCTTAGGATGATTTGTTTGAAGCCTTTCTTTCCAGCTAGCACATTTGCTCCACAAAGACAGAGCTTAGGTGTCTTCTGTTTACTGCTGTCTGCCACAACTAGAATAGAGATTTCCACACCACAGGTCCTTGGAAGAGAACGTCAGAGGAGAGCTGAGCAATTATAAACTTTCTGAATCATGCCATCGTTATTGCTGTTTAGTCGCTAAGTCGTGTTTGACCCTTTGAGACTCCATGGACTGTAGCCCACCAGCCTCCTCTGTCCCTAAGATGTCCCAGGCAAGAATACTAGAGTGGATTGCCATTTCCTTCTCCAGGGGATCTTCCCAGCCCAGGGATGGAACCTGTGCCTCCTGAACTGACAGGTGGGTTCTTTACTGCTGAGCCACCAGGTGAACTTGCCCATTTTTATCAGACTTTGGGACCTCACCCTCAGCTTTCTGTCTGCTATCAGTCTAGTTATCTTTTTGATACCTAAAAACTAATCCTAGACTACTGGCCTGTGGGGGTCATCCAAATGGTTCTCTTTACTTTTAAGAAGCACTCGGAATTTCAACTAGTCTTCACAGTTTGGACCCAAGCTTCTCTCAAGTCTCTCTTTAGAATGGTTGATGTCCCAGTTGTTACCCCACGTTTGTATTGCAGGATCCTCTTAGAGGCCTCGGTTGAGTTCCAGTTGAGTATTTCTAGTCAGAATTGGTGGTTTTGTCAAGTTACGGTGCTGACATAGAGCCTGGCAAGCACAGATCCATAAAGAAGCATTCCACATCAAAGGCTTTATGTATGAAATTTTGTTTCTTGTAATATTTAGGTTTAAATATTAATGAAATTTGTATCTGTACAAATTAGATGAGAAAACAAGGGGAGAAAAGTGCCTCCTAGATTCCCATGAGACAAATCAAGCAAGAGTACATGCTTCCTTCCACAACAGGACATGCTTTGAAATTCCCCATCATTCATATTTAAATTTGAAGTTGAGCAGCAGTGATTTCTGAACAAGGATGACCAGATTTATACAACAGGAAGAAAAATAAAGTACATTGTTAGTCAAACCAATTTTTTGGTTCACTGGAAAATTACTAAAACATCATAATTTCACCAAAATGGAATAACCAGGACAATGCATTTAGGAAATGCACATATAAGCTCCTTAGTGATATATTTTCACACAGGTATATATATTAAAACATGATTTGTCACATAAATTTACTTTCATTTACTCTTGCTTGTTTTTGAAAGCTTCTATAACATACACATTTCCAATTATATTTTGTTACCCCACCCTTAAAGAGTTAAATGAGGTTTTGCATGAGGAAGACATTTTACTGCTAATCCTCATTTATAGTTAGATTTGGACCAATATTGTTCAAAAAGCAAAATTAATTAATGGGAAAGTTAGATTAGGTCTTAAGGTACTTCCTATTCTAGTCCATACTTGAAAATAAAGAGACAATTTAATATCCAAAATAAGTAAATTAGCTTGAATATTAAGTTTCTTGAAATAAGTTATCTTGTCAGCTTTCTTTGAAATCATGAAATACTTAATTTTCTTTGAGATCATAGAATACTAAATATTTAAAAGAAAAGGTTAAAGGAGTTGTGATACAATTGTTTCTAAATATCTAATGAGGACACAATTAATTATTCTCACCTGGACTCCATTAAAAACAAACAGCATGCATTCTTACCCTGAGACAGTGGGAAAAAAAAAAAGTCTTCCCAAGAATGACTAAAATACTAAAAAAGATTATCAAAGAAGATCCAGGAGTCACTTTTGCTATTTTTTAAATATCATCATATATTTTATTCAGATTGCAAACGTGTACAGCTACATAAAATGCAGATGTTATGGAACTAATATCACAAAAAGTGAGAATCACTCCCAAAGGTAACTACTCTGAAAAGCTAGGTGCATATTTCTCTGATGCTCTTCTCTAATTCATCATTATTTTAAAATGAGATCATATCATATTATTGCTCTGCAACTTGACTTTTATACTTATCAATTATCTTAATCACCTTTTCATATAAGAAATGTTATTTTCTCTCTCTTTTTTTTCTATTCTTTCTTTTTTAATGGCTGCATATAAGTAATCCATTAAAAGAATTTTCTCATATTCTTAACCATTTTCATAGAGATAAACTTTTCAGTTATTTCCATCTTGGGGTTAGTCCAAACAATACTGCAATGAATATTCTTTTATGTACTTATATGTAAAATGTGGAAGTATTTTCTAAGAAAAAATTTACAGAAAGCTTGATATTTAAAAAAATTAATAGAGAATACAAAAACTAACAGAAACTCAGTATGTTTTCTGAAAGTATGTGCCTGTTTCTACATACTCATAATTATGGTACCATCAGTTTTTAAGTATTCTGCAAATTTGATAAAACCAGCATTCTCTTATTTTCAATTTCATTTGGATTTCTTTGATTGTTAGGGATGCCGAGTAATTTATAAGTTTTTTCACCAAAACCACTTATTCTTTTTCCTGTTACAGTATCCCTCCCTTCCCTTATCCTCAGGAAGATACTTCTAAGAACCCCCCCAACAAGTGGATGACTGAAACTGCAGATATTACTAAACTCTATGCAAACTGTGTTTCTCCTGTACATACATACCTATGATAAAAGTTGATTTACAAAATAGACACATTAAGAGATTAACAATATTAATTAATAATAAAATAGAACAATTATAGCAGTTATCTGAATGTGGTGTCTCTCTCCCTCAAAATATCTTATTATTTTGTATCCATGTTTCTTCTTTTTTGTAATGAGGTATGAGTCACATTCCAGGCAGGACAGAGTGGGAAGCTGCATGATTCTATTTTGCTATTCAGAATTTAAAACTTATGAAGTGTTTTTTTTCTGCAATTTCCCATATAATATTTTTGGTCTGCAGTTGAACATGAATTAACTAAAACCATGAGAAGTGAAAACACAAATAGTGGGGAATTACTGTATTTTATTTCCTTTCTTTTGGTTTCTTATTGATTTTTAGGAGCTCTTTATAGAGTATGGATAAATCACCTCTTTCATTAAATATTTTGTACATATTTTGCAACAATATTACTTATATTTAACTTTGTTAAATTGAGACACTTAAGGTTTACTGGTTCAAATTCAGGGGAACACCAGAGCTTGTGTTCAGGCTTATTTTTCATTTTTGGCTACTGATAAACACATTCTGGTAAAGAACCCACCTGCCAACACAGGAGATGCAAGAGAGGTGAGTTCAGTCCCTGGGTTGGGAGGATTCGCTGGAGGAGGGCATGGCAACCCACTCCAGTATTCTTGCCTGGAGAATCCTGTGGACAGAGGAGCCTGGCAGACAGGTTCAAAGAGAGTCAGACATGACTGAAGTGACCTAGCACACACACAGACATATTCATACATTCTAAATCTAAGAGTAAAATTTATTTTCAGACATGAACTCTTTCTGAAAATATTTACCTCTAACTAACCTATTTTTCGGAAGCTATCAGTAAATGTTCCACAAACTCATTGGTGCCTCTTCCTATAAGGGTACTAATTGCACCATGAGTGCCCCACCCTCATGACCTTATTACCTCCCAAAGAAAGTGAAAAAAAGAAAGTGAAGTCGCTCAGTCATGTCCGACTCTTTGCGACCCGTTCTCGGTAGCCCACCAAGCTCCTCAGTCCATGGGATTCTCCAGGCAAGAATACTGGAGTGGGTTGCCGTTTCCTTCTCCAGGGGATCTTCCTGACCCAGGGATCGAACCCAGGTCTCAGCACATTGCAGGCAGATGCTTTAACCTCTGCACCACCCAAGGCCCCATCAAATTCCACCATGCTAGGAAATAGGGCTTCAATATATGAATTTTGCAGGTACACGAACATCTAATCCATAATACTGAGATTTCCCATTTTTTGTTGCTGTTGTTGTTTTCTTTTTCATTTCTGTCTTCCCACTAACTTGGTTTAAATCTCTGCTTCATTGTTAACTAAGTATGCAACGTTAGAAAATTTATTTACCTCTTTATGTTTTCTTTGTGTCCATTTCTTTACCTGGAAAGTGGAGATTATTGTATTTCCCACATAGGATTGTGATTAGAATTAAATGTCTGTAATGCACGATGGTGTGATCACTCACCTTGAGCCAGACATCCTGGAATGCGAAATCAAGTGGGCCTTAGGAAGCATCACTATGAACAAAGCTAGAGGAAGTGACGGAATTCCAGTTGAGCTATTTCAAATCCTAAATGATGATGCTGTAAAAGTGCTGCACTCAATATGCCAGCAAATTTGGAAAACTCAGCAGTGGCCACAGGACTGGAAAAGGTCAGTTTTCATTCCAATCCCAAAGAAAGGCAAAGCCAAAGCATGTTCAAACTACTGCACTATTGCACTTGTCTCACATGCTAGTAAAGTAATGCTCAAAATTCTCCAAGCCAGGCTTCAACAATATGTGAACCATGAACTTCCTGATGTTCAAGCTGAATTTAGAAAAGGCAGAGGAACCAGAGATCAATTGCCAACATCTGCTGGATCATCGAAAAAACAAGAGAGTTCCAGAAAAACGTCTATTTCTGCTTCATTGACTATGCCAAAGCCTTTGACTGTGTGGATCACAATAAACTGTAGAAAATTCTGAAAGAGATGGGAATACCAGACCACCTGACCTGCCTCTTGAGAAATCTGTATGCAGATCAGAAAGCAACAGTTAAAAGTAGACATGGAATAACAGGCTGATTCCAAATAGGAAAAGGAGTGCATCAAGGCTGTATATTGTCACCCTGCTTATTTAACTAATATGCAGAGTACATCATGAGAAATGCTGGGCTGGAGGAAGCACAAGCTGGAATCAAGATTGCCAGGAGAAATATCAATAGCCTCAAATATGCAGATGACACCACCCTTATGGAAGAAAGCAAAGAAGAACTAAAGAGCCTCTTTATGAAAGTGAAAGAGGAGAGTGAAAAAGTTAACTTAAAGCTCAACATTCAGAAAACTAAGATCATGGCATCTGGTCCCATCACTTCATGGCAAATAGATGGAGAAATGATGGAAACAGTGAGAGACTTTATTTTTTTGGACTCCAAAATCACTGTAGATGGTGACTACAACCATGAAATTGAAAGATGCTTACTCTTTGGAAGGAAAGTTATGACCAAATTAGACAGCATATTAGAAAACAGAGACATTGCTTTGCTGACAAGGGTCTGTCTAGTCAAGGCTATGGTTTTTCCAGTAGTCATGTATGGATGTGAAAGTTGGACTATAAAGAAAGCTGAGCGCTGAAGAATTGATGCTTTTGAACTGTAGTGTTGGAGAAGACTCTTGCAAGTCCCTTGAACTGCAAGGAGATCCAACCAGTCCATACTTAAGGAGGTCAGTCCTGAGTGTTCACTGGAAGGACTGATGTTGAAGCTGAAACTCCAATACTTTGGCCACCTGATATAAAGAACTGACTCATCTGAAAAGACTCTGATGCTGGGAAAAATTGAGGGCGGGAGGAGGAGAGGATGACAGAGGATGAGATAGTTGGTGGCATCACCAAACTCAATGAACATGAATTTGAGTAAACTCCTGGAGTTGGTGATGGACAGAGAAGCCTGGCATGCTACAGTCCATGGGGTTGCAAAGAGTCGGACATGACTGAGCTGAACTGAAGACTACCAGCAAATGTGTAGTCATGTCCAACTCTTTGCAACCCCATGTACTGTAGCCCACCAAGCTCCTCTGTCCATGGAATTCTCCAGGCAAAAATACTGGAGTGGGTGGTAAGATCCCCCTTCTCCAGGGGATCTTACTGACCTAGGGGTCGAATCTGTGTCTCTTGTATTGCAGGCAGATTCTTTGTCATCTGAGCCATCAGGGAAGTCCTCTGTGCTACTATAGATGTAAAACCCTAGATAATGTAGTAGTAAATAGAGTCAAGTAATATAGTAAACAAACAATTCACTACAAACATGTATGGCTTTTTCCCCAGTGTAAGCATATTTCATTACTAGAAACTTAGGTCTCTAATGTGAATACAATCACCTATTACTTGGAGATGATAATAGTATATACCTAATAGAGTTGTTATAAGGATTAAATGAAATATTTTTTATTGAAGTATGCTGCTAAGTCACTTCAGTCATGTCCGACTCTGTGTGACCCCATAGACGGCAGTCCACCGGGCTCCCTCGTCCCTGGGATTCTCCAGGAAATAACACTGGAGTGGGTTGCCATTTCCTTCTCCAATGCATGAAAGTGAAAAGTAAAATTGAAGTCGCTCAGTCGTGTCCCACACTCGGCGACCCCATGGACTGCAGCCTTCCAGGCTCCTCCATCCATGGGATTTTCCAGGCAAGAGTACTGGAGTGGGGTGCCATTTAGCTGATTTATAATACTGTGTTAGTTTCAGATGTGCAGCAAAGTTATATGGATAGTGTTTCAGATTATTTTCCATTATAGTTTATTACAAAATATTGAATGTATTTCCCTACCCTATATACCAGGGCTTCCCTGGTGGCTCAGCTGGTAAAGAATCTGCCTGCAATAAGGGAGACCTAGGTTAGATCCCTAGGTTGGGAAGATCCCCTGGAGAAGGGAGAGGCTACCCATTCCAGTACTCTGAATTCCATGGACAGAGGAGCCTGGTAGGCTGCAGTCCATGGGGTCATGAAGAGTCGGACATGACTGAGTGACTCCATTTTCACTTTTCACTTTCACGCACTGGAGAAGGAAATGGCAACCCACTCCAGTATTCTTGCCTGCATAATCCCAGGGACGGAGGAGCCTGGTGGGCTGTCATCTATGGGGTCGCACAGAGTCGGTCACGACTGAAGTGACTCAGCAGCAATAGCAGCTTGCATTTATTAATCATATACTTCTACTTTATCCTCCCCTTCCCTTTGGTAACCATAAATGAAATATTTTATGTAATATTTAGCTCAGTACCTGGTAAGTACTAACTTTGGATATATTTTGGCTATTTTTATTCTTAACATTAATATTTTAGATTATAGCTAGGATAGCATATGAGCATCCAGAGAAATTTAATTTTTTGATAAATCTAACAAAGATCATGGCATCCGGTCCCATCACTTCATGGGAAATAGATGGGGAAACAGTGGAAACAGTGTCAGACTTTATTTTTTTGGTATCCAAAATCACTGCAGATGGTGACTGCAGCCATGAAATTAAAAGACGCTTACTCCTTGGAAGAAAAGTTATAACCAACCTAGATAGCATATTCAAAAGCAGAGACATTACTTTGCCAACAAAGGTCCGTCTAGTCAAGGCTATGGTTTGTCCAGTGGTCATGTATGGATGTGAGAGTTGGACTGTGAAGAAGGCTGAGCACAGAAGAATTGATGCTTTTGAAGTGTGGTGTTGGAGAAGACTCTTGAGAGTGCCTTGGACTGCCAGGAGATCCAACCAGTCCACTCTGAAGGAGATCAGTCCTGGGATTTCTTTGGAAGGAATGATGCTAAAGCTGAAACTCCAGTACTCTGGCCACCTCATGCAAAGAGTTGACTCATTGGAAAAGACTCTGATGCTGGGAGGGACTGGGGGCAGGAGGAGAAGGGGACGACAGAGGATGAGATGGCTGGATGGCATCACTGACTCAATGGATGTGAGTCTGAGTGAACTCCCGGAGTTGGTGATGGACAGGGAGGCCTGGCGTGCTGCGATTCATGGAGTCGCAAAGAGTTGGACACGAATGAGCGACTGAACTGAACTGAACTGAACAACTTTTCTTCCTTTAAGTATATAAATTTCTATAAGTAAGATATAGAAATAAATTTCTTTAATTAAAGAAAGAATAGCTGTGTAAAGATAACTGGCAAATATCATATTCAACAATGAAATATTAGCAAATTATCGTTAATCCCATCACCATGGATACTTGCTATCATAGCTATAATTTAACATTATCTAGGAACTGTTGCTAATGCACAAAGTCAAGAATAGTATATGAGATACAGATATGTAAAAAGAGTGAAATAATTTATTATTTACTTATGATACATATTTCTACCCAGAAAAATCAAGAGCATCAACTAGTAAACAAATTTAATAAGAAGGGTACTGAAAAAATACACAAATGAATAACTTTTCTTCCCTATTAGCAATAACTAGTTAGAAGGATAGGGTAGGAGCTCTTACCCACAGAGGAAGAAAAAAACCCCAGCACAGAACTCAACAAGCAATGTGTAATGGCTTGTGTGAAACAAAGAATGGGATGATGATGAGATTTTACAAACCTGTTTAAATAAAAAAGAAAGTGCTATCTCCCTGGGTGGAAATAATGTTNGAGAGGATTCATCAAAACTTTTTCACCAGACTTTAAAAAAAAATAATTACTATCATTTCAGTTTCAATGAATGCTTTCTTTTGTATTACAAGGCATTAGAGAAACCATCTCCTGGTAGAAAAAATGAGTATGAACTCTTGTTGGTCATTGATACAAAAACTGCCTTTTTATGTTGATGTAATAGAATGTTCAAATTTGGAAGCTAAGCAAACTATATTGAAATAAGCTAATTTTTCTCCTAGTACTCCATGTTACATTTTCATGTATACTATTGTAAGTATTTCATAAGAGTTTAGTAAGTTTGGAATTATTGTTGTGATGTTACAGAAAAGGAAACTTTAATGCAAAGATACTAATTTTGCCAAATAACAAAGAAAATCATAGCATTTAGGACAAATGCTCTGCTAATTAAAAGGTATAGTAATTTTGGTCTCCCTAGTATGGCTGTCTGTAATATTTCTTCTGAAATTTTCAGTACATTAGTTATCTCACATTTTGAGGCATTTCCATTCACCAAACTGAAATGTCATGCAATTTACATGGAAGAGGAAAGTTTGTCTTTCTCCTTTGCAAGTAAAGAAGATTCTTTTAAAGACTTTGCTTTAAGTCCTATCATTTCTACTTTAATATTATTGCACATCCATTATTTCTCTCCATCTCCATTGGCCACACTCCAAATGAAGCCCAAATCCTTCCATTTGGACCACTATAGCATCTCCTAACTGATCTTTTCCTTCTTTTTCTTTCTTTCTTTCTTTTTTTTTTTCTTTTGACCTTTTAAATAGAAAAAGTTTATTTCTTTCAGTTTTGGAGGTTGGAAGTCCATGATCAAAGCACCAGCAAATTCAGTATCTGGTTCATATATGTTTGTCTTCTAGCTATAATCCCACATGGTGGAAGAGATCTTCCTTGGTATGCGGGACATTCTTTGCAAAGTAGCCAGAGTAATTATGCTGACTACGTGCTCAGTCATGTCCTACTCTTTGCGACCCTATGGCCTGTATCCACCAGGCTCCTCTGTCCATGGGATTTTCCAGGCAAGAATACTGGAGTCACTTGCCATTTCCCACTCCAGGGGTCTTCCTGACCTAGGGGTTGAACTAGCGTCTTTTGTGTCTCAGATTCTTTAACACTGTGCCACCCATCATTGTGACTGGAGAATAGCTTAATATGACTTCAATCTTTTCTGATTCACTGAAATTTGTTTTGTGATGTAGTGTGTGATCTATCCTGGAGAATGTTCCATCTATATTTGAGAAGTCTATGTATTCTGCTACTTTTGGAAGGAATCTTCTGTACATATTCTAAAGTCCGTCTGGTCTAATGTATTGTTTAAGTCTGATGTATCTGTATTGATTTCCTGTCTGAATGATCTGTCCATTGATGTAAGTAGAATCTTAAAGCCCCTTACTACTATTGCATTGCTTTCAATTACTTCCTTTAAGTCTGATAATATTACTATTTTCTTTATATATCCTTGTGCTCCTCTCATTCTTTTATTCTTTACCAAACCACTCTATGTATTTGTCTGAAGCACAACACAATCAGTAGTACTTTTATGTATTTGTTTACTCATTTGCTGCTTCTCCTCTAGCACTAGAACTTAGGCTCACTAAGAACAGGGACCTTACATGTCTCATTTATCATTGTATACCTTATTGCTGGTAGTTCTTGGAGCATAGTGAGCTCTTGATAAAAATTGATTGAATACATACTTTTTTACTTAATAAACACATGCAGCCTATACAGAAAATTTAGATACATACTCTAAAATATTTCTAACTTCTCATGTAGGTTTTAGTAATACAAAAAGCAAATTATGAGCCATAAGATAGGACAATATTCCATTATTCTCTAAGACCAGACTTTGAAAATTGGCTTATGAAATAGTCAAAGAAAAGCAAAACTTTATTTGATCTAATTTAGCAAGAAATCTGACAGTTTAATTGCTGTAACTGTAGTGAAAGTCACTTTAAAAAGATACCTTGGTTAAATGGATATTCTTAACATCAATATAATGTTTTCTTTTGATAATTAGTTTCTTGAAGCCTGTGGTTAGGAAATATTTTTGTGTTCTAATTAGTTTGTTGCTGGTTTGTTTGTCATTTTCCCCCTGAATAGCTAATTACTTTTCATAGCACTTACTGTAGACAATACATAATCTCTTGTACTTGACTCTAGAATTAACTTTTTGTTTGGAGTTTTGTCATCTCATGCAGACTTCTGCTTCGGGTTGCTTCAAAGAGTGATTTAAAAACAAAAATCTGGTTACGAGCCTATGTAAACCCTAACAGAGGAAATATTGAGTTGCAAGTTAAATATGTTATTCTCAGAAGTGAGCACTTATCTTGTTCATACTGTATGTATGGAGCTTCCCTGCTAGTTCAGCCAGTAAAGAATCCACCTTCAATGCAGGAGACCCTGGTTTGATTACCCTGGAGAAGGGATAGGTTACCCACTCTAGTTTTCTTGGGCTCCCCTGGTGACTCAGACTGTGAAAACTCTGCCTGCAATGTGGGAGACCTTGGTTTGATCCCTGGGTTAGAAAGATCCCCTGGAGGAGGGCATGGCAACCCATTCCAGTATTCTTCCCTGGAGAATCCCCATAGACAGAGGAGCCTGGTGGGCCATAGTCGAAGAGTCAGACACGACTGAGAGTCTAAGCACAACACAGCACCCTATGGATGATTCTAGCAAAAAGTAAAAATAATACAAGTGGCTGTAGGAAATTAGTGTGTATTGTATCCTGCTATTTTTAATAGGCATCTTCAAAGAGATAACCCCCTAAGAAGAGCTTATCTAATCTAAATTAAAAACATAAAGGGATTTCTTATAAATGAACAAACTTGCCTTGAAGTTGACATGTCAAGATTAATTATTAAAATAACCTTTTATTTATAAAATTTTGTAAGTCAAAATACTCCAATGCATGTAAGAAAGAAAAATGAAATTAGCCAGGCAGTTTGCCACAATTAAAAAATAATACCAAGTTGTGCACAGCATGTCTCTGCCACATCTTCCTTTTGCACCATTATTCAAAAACCTGGGGCTA
This sequence comes from Redunca redunca, assembly GCA_006410935.1. Taxonomy (NCBI): domain Eukaryota; kingdom Metazoa; phylum Chordata; class Mammalia; order Artiodactyla; family Bovidae; genus Redunca; species Redunca redunca. The sequence goes on from SJYQ01104787.1 coordinate 1,262,801, forward strand.
GGGCTTTGTTCACCAGCCAGCAGTAAATATTTTGGCTATAATGTCAATAAACTTTAAAGCAAGCTCACCAAAACGGAACTCATTATTCTTCGAGGCACATCACTATTGGCATATAGTACATTCATACCATGACTTTTCATTGTGTAAGTGGATTATATTTCTCAGAATGATTTTATTTTTTAAATGCTTAAACAGGCATGCATTTTTATTTACTGCAGACCTGAGAAGCATTGTGTGGAAAAACACATCTTTAAGTTAACATAAATTTTGTCCTTGGTGACAAGCTAATACATATTACACCAGGGAATTTGGTAGAGATTGATTTCTGTTTGTGGGTAAGAATAATTCTGGCATGTTTATTCTGCTATAAAGTTTATGAGGAAAGGGAATAAAGAAAATATAGATTTTTGGAGTGGTTCTAATTACAAACAGATTACAGCATTGACATTCTATGACAGTAATGGAGAAGAATATGCTTTGATTATGCATTGACATAGAATTGTGGATTAGGGACCAGCGAGCTGGTGAATAAATCGGAGGCAAGGGTGATTTGCAGGCAGATAGATTAGTGTTGAGTTTTCCTAGGTCAGGCACAGCCTGATATCAAGGAAATTGTCTGCAAAATTCTCTGCCAAGCTTGGGGCCTGGGGTTGATCAGAATCAGCAGATAGTCTCAATAATATCAGAATGGAAGCATATTCTGCTCCATAGGGAATAAGTACTTCTGCAAGACAATAATAGCTGGAAAATGACATTTTTGGACATAGGAAATACATAAGACATAAAAATATCACTTCTCTTTCTTATTTTGGAGCCAGGTCATCAGAAGATACATGGTTTTGTCTGTTTTCTACCCTATACACAATGCTATAAAGATTCAAAATGTACATAATCAAAGTGCATCGGGCATAAAAATAAGGCTACAAGGAGAGGAGGTAAAACAGTAACACAAACAAATGTATATTTTGGGTATATTTAGTTCTTGATGTTTGGATACCAAGCACTGTTTTTCCCTGTAAGGATATTAATGTGCCAAACTCTCATTTGGTGGTATATTACATAGACCTTATCTTTTCTGTCCCTCTCTTTTGAAATTACTTATTACACAAATTATTTCCAATCTTTTCTTGTCCTCTTTCCTCAGATGATCCTAATGTCATCCTCTAGGGACAGATACAATTTAGCACTCCAAGTTTCTACTTATTTTTATTAATAATTATTACCAAACACTGACATTTCTCTGGAGGCTTGGTATTTGCTCCCACATTTCTGTTTTGTTTTCTTTTTTGCTTTTTTGTGTTGTGACCAAACTTAACTTAGCAAAACAAAGGATGAAAACTAGGACTAAAGTTTCCAATTCTTAATTTCACAAGTACCCCTTTGTGTAGCCTTAAAAAAGTAAATAAATAATAAATTGGGAAGAAAGGGTTAAAATGAAATGATAGCTGCACTTAAAGACAAAGGTCAGCTATCAGCTTGTAGTGGAAACCTGCATACCATGACTATTGTTTCCACAGTTTGCTTCCCAGGTAAGGTACATGCCCTGATGGCTGTTCTGAACTAAGCACATTGTCTGAACACTGCATTTATTAAATACTTCATTCAATGCCTGCAACATTTCATAAAATGTAAATCTAGTAAAGTTAATTCTAAGTTCAATGGCTATATTTCAGTAGATCTATATATGTGAAATTTTCCCTTTGTACTGTAAAAATCAATCAATCATTTTACAATTCCACCAAGGTAAGAGAAACCCAAGTAAGGTGGTAGGTGTTGCAAGAGGGCATCAGAGGGCAGACACACTGAAACCATACTCACAGAAATCTAGTCAATCTAATCACACTAGGACCACAGCCTTGTCTAACTCAATGAAACTAAGCCAAGACAGGTGGGTCATGGTGGAGAGGTCTGACAGATTGTGGTCCACTGGAGAAGGGAATGGCAAACCACTTCAGTATTCTTGCCTTGAGAACCCCATGAACTGAAAGAGGTACTCTCCAAGTCAGTAGGTGCCCAATATGCTACTGGAGGTCAGTGGAGAAATAACTCCAGAAAGAATGAAGGGTTGGAGCCAAAGCAAACACAATACCCAGCTGTGGATGTGACTGGTGATAGAAGCAAGGTCTGATGCTGTAAAGAGCAATATTGCATAGGAACCTGGAATGTCAGGTCCATGAATCAAGGCAAATTGGAAGCGGTCAAACAAGAGATGGAAAGAGTGAACGTCAACATTCTAGGAATCAGTGAACTAAAATGGACTGGAATGGGTGAATTTAACTCAGATGAACATTATATATACTACTGCTGGCAGGAATCCCTCAGAAGAAATGGAGTAGCCATCATGGTCAACAGAAGAGTCTGAAATGCAGTACTTGGATGCAATCTCAAAAATGACAGAATGATCTCTGTTCGTTTCCAACGCGAACCATTCAATATCACAGTAATCCAAGTCTATGCCCCAACCAGTAATGCTGAAGAAGCTGAAGTTGAATGGTTCTATGAAGACCTACAAGACCTTTTAGAACTAACACCCAAAAAAGATGTCCTTTTCATTATAGGGGACTGGAATGCAAAAGTAGGAAGTCAAGAAACACCTGGAGTAACAGGCAAATTTGGCCTTGGAATGCAGAATGAAGCAGGGCAAAGACTGATAGAGTTTTGCCAAGAAAATGCACTGGTCATAGCAAACACCCTCTTCCAACAACACAAGAGAAGACTCTACACATGGACATCACCAGATGGTCAACACCAAAATCAGATTGATTATATTCTTTGCAGCCAAGATGGAGAAGCTCTATACAGTCAACAAAAACAAGACTAGGTGCTGACTGTGACTCAGATCATGAACCCCTTACTGCCAAATTCAGACTGAAATTGAAGAAAACATGGAAAACCGCTAGACCATTCAGGTATGACCTAAATCAAATCCCTTATGATTATACAGTGGAAGTGAGAAATAGATTTAAGGGTCTAGATCTGATAGAGTGCCTGATGAACTATGGAATGAGGTTTGTGACACTGTACAGGAGACAGGGATCAAGACCATCCCCATGGAAAAGAAATGCAAAAAAGCAAAATGGCTGTCTGGGGAAGCCTTACAAATAGCTGTGAAAAGAAGAGAAGTGAAAAGCCAAGGAGAAAAGGAAAGATATAAGCATCTGAATGCAGAGTTCCAAAGAATAACAAGAAGAGATAAGAAAGCCTTCTTCAGCAATCAATGCAAAGAAATAGAGGAAAACAGAGTGGGAAAGACTAGAGATCTCTTCAAGAAAATTAGAGATACCAAGGGAACATTTCATGCAAAGATGGGCTCGATAAAGGACAGAAATGGTATGGACCTAACAGAAGTAGAAGATATTAAGAAGAGGTGTCAAGAATACACAGAAGAACTGTACAAAATGGATCTTCACGACCCAGGTAATCACGACGGTGTGATCACTCATCTAGAGCCAGACATCCTGGAATGTGAAGTCAAGTGGGCCTTAGAAAGCATCACTATGAACAAAGCTAGTGGAGGTGATGGAATTCCAGTTGAGCTATTTCAAATCCTGAAAGATGATGCTGTGAAAGTGCTGCATTCAATATGCCAGCAAATGTGGAAAACTCAGCAGTGGCCACAGGACTGGAAAAGGTCAGTTTTCATTCCAATTCCAAAGAAAGGCAATGCCAAGGAATGCTCAAACTATAGCACAATTGCACTCATCTCACATGCTAGTAAAGTAATGCTCAAAATTCTCCAAGCCAGGCTTCAGCAATATGGGAACCAAGAACTTCCTGATGTTCAAGCTGGTTTTAGAAAAGGCAGAGGAACCAGAGATCAAATTGCCAACATCTGCTGGATCATGGAAAAAGCAAGAAAGTTCCAGAAAAACATCTATTTCTGCTTTATTGACTATGCCAAAGCCTTTGACTGTGTGGATCACAATAAACTGTGGAAAATTCTGAAAGAAATGGGAATACCAGACCACCTGACCTGCCTCTTGAGAAACCTATATGCAGGTCAGGAAGCAACAGTTCAAACTGGACATGGAACAACAGACTGGTTCCAAATAGGAAAAGGAGTACGTCAAGGCTGTATATTGTCACCCTGCTTATTTAACTTGTATGCAGAGTACATCATGAGAAACGCTGGACTGGAAGAAACACAAGCTGGAATCAAGATTGCCGGGAGAAATATCAATCACCTCAGATATGCAGATGACACCACCCTTATGGCAGAAAGTGAAGAGGAGCTAAAAAGCCTCTTGATGAAAGTGAAAGAGGAGAGTGAAAAAGTTGGCTTAAAGCTCAACATTCAGAAAACGAAGATCATGGCATCTGGTCCTATCACTCCGTGGGAAATAGAGGGAGAAACAATGGAAACTGTCAGACTTTATTTTGGGGTGCTCCAAAATCACTGCAGATGGTGATTGCAGCCATGAAATTAAGACACTTACTCCTTGGAAGAAAAGTTATGACCAACCTAGATAGCATATTCAAAAGCAGAGACATTACTCTGCCGACTAAGGTCCATCTAGTCAAGGCTATGGTTTTTCCAGTAGTCATGTATGGATGTGAGAGTTGGACTGTGAAGGAGGCTGAGCACTGAAGAACTGATGCTTCTGAGCTGTGGTGTTGGAGAAGACTCTTGAGAGTCCCTTAGACTGAAAGGAGATCTAACCAGTCCATTTTGAAGGAGCTCAACCTTGGGATTTCTTTGGAAGGAATGATGCTAAAGCTGAAACTCCAGTACTTTGGCCACCTCATGAGCGAAGAGTTGACTCATTGGAAAAGACTCTGATGCTGGGAGGGATTGGGGGCAGGAAGAGAAGGGGATGACCGAGGATGAGATGGCTGGATGGCATCACTGACTCGATGGATGTGAGTCTGAGTGAACTCCGGGAGTTGGTGATGGACAGGGAGGCCTGGTGTGCTGCGATTCATGGGGTCGCAAAGAGTCGGACACGACTGATCGACTGAACTGAACTGAACCGAACCCTATAATAGGGTAATGATAACTACATGAGCTAATATCTGTTGCACTTACCCATAAAGCAGGTTTATTTTGTATTCAGTATCTCATTTGATCTTCTTAACCACGCTATGAAGTGGACTTAATGAGCAGGACTTATGGGATATAATCATACACATTTTGGTCTCCCCCCCTTTTTTTTTTCTTTCTAATTTGTACAGTGAGAAGGCTCTTTCTGCCCTATCTTGAAACATGGTCAGGCTCCATAATTTCTTTGGCTTCTCTTAAGTTTTTGCTAAAACTCCTACAGTCACTTTAAGACATAAAATATAATGTCAATTTGAGTATCTAATTTATGAGGGATATTTAAGGTAAAAGCTACCTCTTCCTGAGGCTCCAGCCTGGAGATTCACATTTAGCATTTGTACCCAGGCCAGATTCTAAGAGGACTTCCACACCTGGAAACACTTGTGCCTTTTAAAAATAGCTCAGATCCAACTGTTAAAAACAAAAGGATTTTTATAAGGCATGTGTAAGATGGAAAGAATAATAGCACAATGATCACCTAAGTACACAATATTCATTTTAAGATATAGAATATTTTGTGTGCCTTTTGTACCCCCAATATGCCAATGTGTCTTTGCATTATATAGCTGTAGTTCATTCATTTCCTCTATAATATTTCACTGTATGAACTTATTATGATTTATCCATTTTACTAAGGATTTACAGTGTACTTTTAAATTGCATTTCCTTCATTATTTATGGTGTTGAATGTCTTTTCATATGTTTATTATTCTTTCCTATTACCACCTCCTCTGTCTTTTGCATATTTTTTCTATTGTTTCTACTTCCCTTAAAGACTTAAAAACACCTTCTCTTAAAGGTGTTCTCTCTCTCATATATATATATATACATATACATACTTATATATATACATACATATATATATATATATATATATGCATCCTGACCCCTAGTCCATTGATGGTTATAGCAGTTAATATTTTTTCCCAGTGCATTTGTCTTTTCATTTTCTTCATCATCATATTTGATGAAAAGTTCTTGAACTTATTCCAACAAGTATATAAATAATTCCTTTATGCTTTATATTTTTAAAGTCTTACATAAGAATTCTTAACACCAAGGTTATAAATATATTCTTTGTTTTTAAATTTTCTGATTTATTGATTTATTTTTGGCTGCGCTGGGTCTTTGTTGCTGTACGTGGGCTTTCTCTAGCTGTGGGTAGCAGGGACTCCTCTCTAGCTGTGGTGCACGGGCTTCTCATTGCCGCAGCTTCTCTTGCTGCGGAGCACAGGCTCTAGGTCAAGTGGGCTTCAGTAGTTGTGGCCTGAGGGCTCCAGAGCACAGGCTCAGTTGTGGTCCCCATGGCATGTGGAATCTTCCTGGAGCAGGGATCAAACCTGCATCCCCTGCATTGGCAGGCAGACTCTTTACCCCTGGACCACCAGGGAAGTCTGCAAATATATTTTCTTACATTGTCTTCTAATATACTGTTACGTTTCACATTTATCTATAATCTACCTGGAGTTGATTTTTGTATATGGTATGATTAAAACTCAGTGTCTTTTTTATGCATTTGAATGACTCTCTCAGCACCATTAACTGCAAGATCCATCCTTTCCTTACTGTTCTGTGGCGTCATCTCTGTCATGAGATTTCCATGTATCTGTGAGTCTGTTTGAGTAGTTCTATATTCTGCTCCACTTGTCAGTTTGTCTATCCTTGCAGTAATGACACACTATCTTAATTACTAAAGCTGCATAGTAAATTTCAACATCTTGTGTGCCACACTCCCACATACTTTTTCTCCATCAGGCATATTGTGGCTATTATTGGCTCATTGCTCTTCCATATAGATTTTAGAATCAGCATGTCACAGTTCACATAGGCAAGACAATGAATATGATGACCTTGACTCCACAGATTAAGTCAGTGAGCATTGACATCTTCACCATGGCTTGGTGATATGTCTCAAAATCAGTAGAACAAGTCCTTCTTTCTTAACTATGGTTTTCAGTGTTGCCTTGATTGGGGACATTTGTTTTTCCATACAAATTTTAGACTAAGTTTATTGAGCTATTCAAAAGGTTCAGCTGAGATATTATTTGGATTGCATATATGTGGATTAATCTGGGGAAGAAATTACATCTCCACAAGGGATAGAACCATCAAAGAGCATAAAAGTTCTCTTCATCTAATCAGAACATCTTTCTTTTTTATTCAAGTTTTAAGATTTTTTTCCCCCCATGGAAGTCTTGTGTATTCCATTTAACTTAGAATTCTTTCTACTTGCTGCTATTGTGGAAGGTTTTCATTTTAATTAAATTTTCTAGATGCTTATTGCTTTTGTAGAAACGGCTATTTTAATTTTTGTACTTTGGTCTTGTATTTAGCTACCTTGCTAAGCTCTTAATAGGTCTAATATTTTGTCAGGTTTTATTTATTTATTTATTTAACTCTTTCCTTCCAGTCCTCATTTCTCTGATTTCTTTTTCTTTCCTCACAGCATTGACCAGGCCCTTCAGTACTATGTTAAATAGCAGCAGGGACATTGGTTCCATATCACACTCTAAGTCCTGTTATAACACTTTATGAGACTTCAAGTTCAGGAGAAGGAGTAAGGATACCCACAGACCATTGGCAGGTCTCTTTGAGGTTATGTAGTTTGCAACAGTGGGAAATATAACAGAAACCTGCATCATTTAATTCCAAATACTGTGATCTTTACACTGTATTTACAAAAAAAGAAAAATCACTAGAATTTAATTCACATTAATAAATATGTATTGATTACCTATTATCCCTAAATAAATATATGGTCATTGTGGTTTTTTCAAGGAATTCATATTATAATTTCATGAGAAACACATTTATAGTATGTATACAATATACTACTCTTCAACTGCCTCCCCAAAATTAAAAAACAAACCCTTGGAATTTTCTTGCAAGGAGATGCCTCAAACAGATTCGTTAACCAGATGATTGAACAAGAATGCTGTCATCTTTCAAAGTGCTAAATTATCCAAGTGAAATCAAAACATCAGTTTTATAAAAGGAATATTTTACTCTTTACTTGAATAGTAAGCCTTAAAAGCTAAAAGTTAGTCATTTCAAGTTTGCCCTTCTTTCACAGTGGTATTTGATTATTCATAATGAGAAGCCAGTGCCTTTGAAAGTAGACTATAAGAAGAAATGGATCTTTTTTTTTTTCATTTTCCTAGTGACTGCACAAATGAAGGACCTCATTAATCAAGATGACTCTATTGAAAAGCTGACATTAGACACATCACCATGCAGTTGTCATTTTCGTCCCCTTGTGATCTATTTCAGTTTCATACACTTGCAAACCAAGTATTAAACCCTTGCACCCAATCAAGAATCTAACTGCTTGTCTTCAAGTATCTGGAAAGTATTATAGGAGGGAAGGGCTTCCCAGGTGGCGCTAGTGATAAAGAGACCACCTGCCGGTACAGGAGACAGAAGAGACGTGGGTTTGATCCCTGGGTTGGGAAGGTCCCCTGGAGGAGGGCATGGCATCTCACTCCAGTATTCTTGCCTGGAGAATCCCATGGACACAAGGAGCCTGGCAGGCTACAGCCCATAGGGTCTCAAAGAGTCAGTCACAACTGAAGTGACTTAGCTCGCACACATAGGAATAAAATGCATTCAATGAACATTTATTCAGCAACAATGAGGCTATCTGTGCCATGCAAGGCTCTCAGGTTACGAAGAAAGATGTAATCATCCCCTCATAAGTCTCCAAGGCAGAGGGAAAACATGAAGTAAGCAGAGACTTCAAATAGGAAAGAATAAGAGCTTTAAGCAAGGTCTATTGCAGTGTTTTGAAAGTACAGATGGATAATGTACTAGATATCTATTACTACATAACATTGCATGTGTGTGCTAAGTTGCTTCAGTCATGTCTGACTCTTTGAGACCAGATTCTCCAGGCCAGAATACTGGAATGGGTTACCACACCTTCCTCTGGGGTATCTTCCCAACCCAGGAATTGAACATGTGTGTCTTATGTTTCCTGCATTGGCAGGGAGGTTCTTACCACTAATGCCTCATGGGAAGCCCACTATATAGTATGAATATACGTTTAACAGCTTAAAAACAATACATATTTATTTTCACCCAGTTCCTGCAGGTCAGCTCTTAGTTGGATCCTCTCTAAGGTCTTACAGGGTACAAATAAGATGTGATCTGGGACTACGGTCTCATCTGAAATTTGACAGGGGAAAAATCCTCTTCCAAGTTCACATGGTTGTTGAGAGGACAATCAATTGTTTGTAGCTGCTGTAATAGGGGCCTCTGTCTCTTGCAAAGTTGACACTGGAGGATATCCCCCAGCTTGCTGCCATGCGGCCCTCTCCATCATTGCAGCTTTCTTTTTCAGAGTTATCAAGGAAGACAGAGACTCCAGCAAGATGGGAACTGCAAATGAGTATAACATAATTAACTACAGAATAACCACACTTTCTGTCTGCAAGCAAGTCACAGGTCCTGCCCATACTCAAGGGAGAGGATCGTACTAGGGCATGAAGACAAAACAATGGTGCTGTCTGATACAGATTTTAACTCTGGTCCTAGGGTGCTAACTGAGTCCTGAAAACATGAACGGATGCTCCAGACAGAATGTATAATCTCATAGAATAAGAGAGTAAGGACTAATCAGAAACGTCAAGTAGACTTTGGAACTGCTATAAGGTGGGAATGGGGTGAGCCTGGGATGAAAATGGGTGCTAATTGTAGTGAGTGAGTGAAATCGCTCAGTCGTGTCTGACTCTTTGCGACCCCGTGGACTGTGGCCTATCAGGCTTCTCCGTCCATGGGATTCTCCAGACAAGAATACTGGAGTGGGTTACCATTTCCTTCTCCAGGGGATCTTCCCAACCCAGGGATTGAACCCGGGTCTCCTGCATTGGAGGCAGATGCTTTAACCTCTGAGCCACCAGGGAAGCCAACATTTAAAGCACTTACCATGGTCAATTTTTTTTCCAGATAAATTTACATGTGTTGCTTCCCATTAATGGTTACAACCATTGACCTGCTTGGACTGTCATAATAAAATACCATAGACTGGTGATTTAAACAACAGACATTTATTTCTCACAGTTGTAGGGGCTGAGAAGTTCAAGATCAAGTTACCAGTGGACTCAGGTCCTGAGAGTTCTCTTTCCACCTTGTAGATGGTCAGCTACTCACTGTATCCTCACCTGGTCTTTCCTCAGTATGTTTCCTTTGGATGAGAGGAGGGAAAGGGAAATCTTTGTTTTCTTAAAAGTGAGTTATCCCATCATTAGAGTCGCACCTTCATGACCTAATCTAACCTCAATTACCTCCCAAAGGCCCTACCACCAAATCATCATTTGGGAGAGGGATGAACATTGAGTCCACAAAACATCCCATGAGGTTATTTGTATGAATATCCCCATTTTGAAGATGTGAAAGTAGGTGTGGAAAGATGTTTAGAAATGTTTCCACAGAGAGGTAAAGAGTCACCAAGTTATAAAGAAATTTGTATGCTTTGTCAAGGAATTTTAATATATCCTGAAGATACTTAGGGAATATTTAAGTTAGGGAAGAATACAGGCAGTTATATTTACTGGAAATTGTGTGTATGTGAGTGTGTGTGCGTGCATGAGGGACTAATCTGAGGCAGAAGTACGAATAGAAGAGGGAGCTAGTATTAAGATATATTTAGGAGGTAGAATCTACCTTGGTAAGGCACTAGTTGAATGTAAGCATTAAAGGAATCAGGGATGATCAGGAAGATTCCTAGGGTTCTGATTGGGTAGCTGAGTGATTGGGTGCCACTCACAAAGAGAAGTTAACAGGTGGTGGAGTGGGTTTATAGGGGAAGAGGAGTCAGTTGCAAATTCAGTTGAGGGAACTTCAGTGAGTTCAATTTTTGTTAAAGCAGGAGGTAAGGTTGTCAGCTAAAGTATGGTGACTGGGGAGATGGCTGAGTGTGGATAACGTCTGAGACAATGCAATAGGAAAGTAATAAAAGGTGAAAAAATTGTAGTTATCTACTCAGGCCCAAAGGAGGTTAGTGAACATGAATTTGTGGTGGAACCTAGCATTGGGCTCATAGTCTATCTTTTATTCTGCTACCAGAAAGAAGAAAATGAATAGTGGAAGCTGTTCAAGGCTGAGGATTGGCAAGAGGGAACATCAGGAGGATATGCGAGCATTTTTACTAGGAGCATGGCACCCTGGAGGTTGGGAGGCAAATAGAGCCAGAACAGAGAAGAGACTAGAAGAACGGCAGAACATTGGATGCCAACTGAAGGTCATTGTCTTCCAACCACACAGAGAACAAAATCCAAAGACCTGACCAAGGCCCAAAATGTCCATCACAATCTTATCTTTGGTTACCTCTCCAAAAGTCCCAAGCTATATCTTGATTAATGTAATAGATCTGGTCCTATGGCATGATGTTGGCAACTGCTGCTGCTTCTGCCCAGATCACTTTTTCCCAAGTTGTCTACATGGCCCCCTCTAGCTTCATTCAGTTTTCTCTTTTCACATTGACTTCTTAGAGTGGCCTTCCTCGACCCCTTATCTAAAATAACAACTATTTTCACTATCCACCTATCCACTATCCAACTATTTTCACTCCCCTTACAGAACTTTACTCCTTATTCTTAGTAATTATTATTATTAGACACTAAGTTATCACTCTCTTTTTATTTTCTGTCTCTTCTACTAGACTACAAAATGCCAAGAGGACAAAGAATTTACAATATCTTTAAGTAATCTTTCATATATTTCAAAATCCAATAACTTTAATGTATACTGCCAAGTCTTGGAGTCCTTCATTCATTCAGTTACTCTTCTAGAAGACAGCCACATGTAACAAATTCTCGTGTATTGTTCCAGGCTCCTCATGCAAACACAAGAAAATAGAAATATACATTCTTAGCTTTCTTCTCCTTTTTTGCAGAAAAAGACGCATATTACATGGGCTTGCTCTTCTGTTGCAAGAGCACTGTTCCCAACAGTGCACAGAGAAAGTCCTCATTTTACTGTTGTTTTAGAAATTTAGAGTTTGGGGATCATTTGATTTACAGCCACCTAGAGTTTCATCATGTAACTATACCATAGTTTATTGGACATTTGGGTGTTTTCTATTTCTCCTATTTAATAAATAGGTAACTTTGTACATATATTATTTTATTGGTGTGTTAATATAGCAATAGATTAAATTCCCCAAGGTGTTTCAGTGTCTACACACATTTATAATTTTTATAGATAATGCCAAATTGCCCCCCATAGGAACTGTGCCAATTTATACTCCCACCAGTCATATGTAAAAAATAGTGTTTCCCTACAGTTTTTCCAACAGTGAATTTTTTGCCAATCTGAAAGGTGAAAAATGTTATCTTAGTGTAGTGTTTTGTTTGCCTCTCTCTGACTATGAGTAAAGTGGAGCTTCCTTTCTTATGTAAAAGTCTTTTATGCCTTTATATGCATTGTTCTTTTCTATGAACATGAAATAAAATATGGCCCTATGAGCTGTTCTGGGCAGAATGGGCATTCTTGAGTCTGCTAAAGGATGAGGATGAAACTGATGCCGTGACTCTTATTGAATATCTGGTTCTCTGCTTCCAAGATTAATGTCTGGGCATTTCGACTTGACTGCCTTGGATCCAACTACACCCCTTGTCCTCCTGTTATTTTTTATTCTATCTTTGATTCAGCTTACCTAGGTTTAGCAACTGCTCTTGGCTTGGGTCCACTTATTCACCAGTGTCTCCTCTCCTTCTGCTTATTGTTGTTCAGATTTACTCTGTCTCATCAACTCCTTCTTGAACTCAAAGTTCTATGACCCACCCTCTCCCTGCCTTTGTCCCAGAGAGTTAGATGTTGAATACAGAAAATAAATTTTCTTTCCTCTCTTGTTTTTGTCTTTTAGCAGTAAGTGAAATCATTTGTAATTACCAAAGCCATATGTTAGTAATTTCCTCTCTCAAAAATGTGGACAGCTGTCATGGAAGATGACTTCCTAAACTCACATGACTCTTTAACAAATCAGAGGCTGACCATCACTAAAATCAAAGTGTGTCTCTTCTTTGGAGGAGCAACTCACAATCAGTTTTTGAACCTTTGTTATGGTGTCACTGGGTGTTTTAGTAGGTTTTTCCTTTGTTCACTCTTTATATTACGAAAAACAATCCTATTACTACAAATTCAATTGAATTTAACAAGAATTTATTGAGAACCTAGCAATGTTCTCAGCATTGTGAGAGAGGTTGTGGGGAAAATAAATGAAGTATACGATATACCTTGCCCTACAGGACTGTAGGATTTTAAGGAGAAACAATATGTATGCAAATAATCCAATTAACCCAGAAACCCACAGAGTACAAATATGGAATATTTGAGAATAAAATAAGTCAACTGTATATAAATTATGCTCCAGACACACTGGAGCATTCATCTACACTGGACAAGCCAAACTTGTTCCTTCTTTAGGACTTCTATTCAAAAGCACTATCTCTAAGCCATGGCATTGCTAGCTTGTATTTCTGATCACTCAAGACTCAGTAAGACCTTCTGTATTGAACAATCTAAATTATCTAGCCCTCCTCAGCACCAATAATACTTTCTCTTTATTTTCTTCATACAATTCCAGTCTCTGAAATTGTTTAAATTTTTTGTTTACTTGCTCAGTGTCTTTCTTCTCCCACCAAATGTAAGTTCTGGGAATGCAAGCACTTGGATTTATCCCCTTCTATATTCCCAAGGACTAAAACAGTGCCAGGTACATGGTAGGGGCTCAATAAATCCTTGAGTTAATGAAACAAATAGACAAAAAAGATGGTACTGGTACTAAGAGAGAGGAGAAGAAACCTAAGTCTGCTGTTGTTCCTGGGTATGGCTTCATGGATGTGGTAGCAATTTAGGTAGTATTTGAAGAATGATGGCATTTCCACTGAGAAAAAAAAGAAGAATCCTAACTGATGAACCAGTTAGCTGGCAGGTGTCTTGACAGAGAGAAGATTTAATAAGCTTTTAGAATTATTTCTCTTACCTTAGAGATGTGTGGAAACCAAGATATACTCCCAAGGGGAATAGCTGTGCTTTTCAAAGCACTGTACATTTAAGAGTTTCCTGAGTGGTAAAGGAAGAAGGGCTCCTGTTGCCACTAATAACCCATAGAAAACCATCAGGATGCTTGATTTTTGCCAATGGCAGAATCTCCTTTCGTGTACAAAAGTATACTTGTTATTAGAGGACATTATTGAAAAAATGAACCTACACAAGGATGCCTAGTGTCCCGTAGTCCATGGGGTCACAAGAGTCAGATATGACTTAATGACTAATAACAACAAAAAAAATGTAAAAAAGGAAATCTGACTGCATCACACCCCTATTTATACTTGTTAAGGTCCTCCTATTATCTTGTGGATAAATTCCAAACTCTAAATCATGATATTTAAGCCTATTAATGGGTTATCTCATTTTTTTCTCCCCCTAGCCTTACCCCTCAATATTCTCCTAAACTTGCCCCATCCTTAGTCACCTTTGCTCTACATTAGAGACATATGGAACTGCTTGCTGGTCACTGAACTAGCAGCACTATGTCTTGATTCTGGACATACATTATTGTACCCTATTGACTCTGCATTAAGATCAGCATATGCCTTATTCATCTTTGTGTTCATAGCATCTTACATAAGTCTGGCATGGCTCCAATGAGCACCCAATACAGGTGTTAACTTCCAAAATAACATGTGCATTGCAAATGACAAGAAGAAGAAACGATTGGAAAAGTCATGTTCCCAGACACTAACAGTAGCCACCTCATA